>JAXBDA010000270.1:0-98253 GCA_036023075.1 Gaultheria prostrata | reverse complement strand
GGGGGGTGAGGAAAAAAGGGAAAAGAAAGGAACCCTAAAGCTCTCCACTCACTCTCTTTCTAGAACTTCTCAGCTGTCTCTTTGATACTTATAATCGATAGCAACAACTAACAAGGTGTATGGATGCCATGTGTATTAGGGTAAAATAGAGTACATATCTTTTTTTTTGGGTCATTCGATATATATCAGTGGGGGTTAGCGGGAGAGTTAGTGAGTTAGTTCAGAGGGGGTCTAGAAGCTATTCATAGTCCTAAAGCCCAAACGCCTCTACCGAGGCTCGAATCTTGATCTCGTTTGTGGGAGAACCAAAAAATAACCGCTAGGCTACAAACCCTTGGTTTGAATACATATCTTTTAGGTGGCAAAGTATGATGAACAAATATCAACAATGATTAAGAAAATAAGGAGGATTCTATTTCCTAAAATGTGCAGATCCCTTTTTAAGTTCAAATTTTGTCACCCAATACTTATCAATGCCGTGATCTCATAGTTTTGGTGCAAGCCGGTTTAGGATATGTGAACTATCCGGAAGAGGGATGGTGTGTAGTGTCCCGAAAGTACTATATCGTGTAATGTCTCCATCTGACTGTTCATTTTGATAATGTACAGCTCGGATTTAATTTGAGATTCCACAATCCGAACCATCCAATTCAAATAAAATAAATTTTCGATAGGAGTGATAAAGAGCTTTATATATTGAATTTATATTGGTCATATGCGAGTATATTTACCAATTAAGTTTAGATTTTCAATTTTATGGACTATGAATTATATTTTGTATATTTTTTGGTCCATTTTATGCTACCTAGATCAAGTCCAATCATAAAACTACTTACGTTGTCAAAAGTCAAAATTTGACAAAACTCGTAGCAAAATTTGCTTTAGCCATAACCATAAGCCAAAAATTGATGCCAAAAAATAGAAGCTTGGAATCAACTTTGATTTTTCCAAATCATCTTGGCCAATATATTAATTGAGAAAAGTAAATTAATGGTCTGTATCTGAGATTGTGTCAGAACACCACCAAATCAATGCAATGGCAATATATATATTTTAAATTGTAGCGGCACTACTTTTTTTTTTCTTTTCAAAAACATCAAATATTGATTCGTTATTTATTTATTTATTTTTTCCTTTTTTCAAATTTCTTTAATTAATCATTTCCCTCAATGAGATGGATTGAAAAATCATAATAATGTATGTTATTCTTTTTATTTTTTTGTATTTTCGTAAGCTAGAATATGAGTGTCAGAGTATCGAAAATATCAAAAATATTGAAATTATTTTTAGTGGAAACTCAACCTAAATATAGTGGAAAATTGTTTCTTTCAATTTCCCCTTTTTTTTATTTATGATTTTTACGATATTTTGTACTAACCAACTTTAATTTTTTGAGCGGCAAGATAGAATAATTAAAATTTTAAATTATTAGGGCGATAAGGTAAAAGATCGTTTCAGTGGACGACACGCCCGAGACTGACGGGCCACGCGGCCACAAATCCACCGGCTCCATTTCTCCATGTCCTTAAAGAGAGGGCACACTTTCCACGGCCCTATATAAGCATGTGAACAGACCGTCTATTGGTTCTGGTTTGGGTTTTACAGCGCGCGAGTTTTAGAGAGAGAGAAGAGAGAGAAGGCAACAGTTATCGATTCGTCACGCCACCGCGCGCCACCGCTTCCGTCGTCATCGTCATCGTCATCGTATCTATCTTTCACTTGGTAAAATACTCTCCATCTCCCTATTTTCGTAACGTAAAGTAATGCTTTTTCTGCGTTTCATGATTAGTTTTTTTTCGATCTGGTACTTATTGGCAGATTGATTTTCGTTTTTCGTGTTTTTTGGCAAACGACCTCTCGATTGAGGTCAGAAACCGTCGTACCGTTCCGATTTGGTTATTTCATTTTATTTATATTTCATATTTGATGATGGAAAGGGGAATCGTTCGCGTCTCTGCTAGTACCGATTTCGCTTGACGCTTGGTATTCCATATATTTTTTTTTCTGTTTTAAGGAACACTTTATGGAGTCAATTGTGGAGTTCTGCGACAGTATGTTTGAATGACTGAAATCTTCATCGTAGAGTTTGATTAGAGCCAGTCAAATAAAGTAGATCCAATTCCTAAGGTATTCCCATACATTACCGAAACAAAGAAATTTGAATCCGATCAAATGCTTTGAATTAATTTAGGATCTCCAAAGAAAACTTTCCCTTGGGAATTTGTTACTTTTCCGTTTTGTCTTTCCTTGTGGAGGAGGCCTGGAATATTGGGAATCAGACTTTCTAGTATTGGAATGAAATGTGGTTTCTTTCTGGCTGGAAATTACTTTTCTGGTAACCCATCGGAAAGGGGCAACTCTAGTTTTTATGATTGGACATTTGGACATAAGTGTTAGATTTTCTTTCGGACAAATCCTCATTTTTGGAGAATGCCCTTTTGTCCATTTCAACTGCAGGAATCATGGAGATATGAATCACATTCCCATTTCCCCTCAAAATTCCAGGCCATCCAAGCTAACTTGTAATCTTTTTTTTTGAAAGGGGGAATATCATTAGCAATCGGAACAGGCTAGATGGACCCAATTTCAGAAATTTGAGGATAAAATAGCTACCCCTTTAAGAATATTACAACATATAATCATGTCAATTGATGTCTGCATAAGCCAAGGAATTGGAACCATCTCAATAGCCCAGACCTCCACTTCCAAAGCTGCCGCAACCGTCATCCTTCCAAAGTTCTCTTCCACCACAACACCATTTTGATCGTGAATGACAACACCAAACGCTGCA
Source organism: Gaultheria prostrata (assembly GCA_036023075.1). NCBI lineage: Eukaryota > Viridiplantae > Streptophyta > Magnoliopsida > Ericales > Ericaceae > Gaultheria > Gaultheria prostrata. The sequence continues at coordinate 95,462 of JAXBDA010000270.1, read as the reverse complement.
CGCCTATCCGATGGCCGGAAAGCACCATCATAATTGAATTTCAAGCTACTGAGGAGAGGACCTTGCCTAGGAAGGACATGACCACCTCCATATAGACTGGCTACTGGGCAGTTCACCTGGAAATAGGCTGCAGTAGAACTTCACCATTTGCTGAAAAAACTCCATATTCAAACACACTAATAGAACAACATTTCTGGTTCTTACAACCAAAGAGAAAACTAAGTACCCATTAATTCTAAAAAACAGGAAATAAATGACCATTATCGTGGCCCATGGAATCTTCATAGCAGTCTAACCACCGTAAGACCTCGAAATATCGATGGTTATACAGATATTAGGGATGGATTGGAGCTTTTTGGGAAAAAGGGTTGGTTGAGGGTTGATTAAGGTTTGGAAATGGGATGAAAGATTGATGGATAAGATTAGGAACTATATTTAGGATTACATGAAAGGTAGTTGGGGACTCTATGATATGTGGATCCTTTTGGGCGAAGCAACCGTGTCAACATGACACGACAAGGGTGCGGGTGTGGTTGCGGGATATGTACCCGGTGCGACGGGGAAAAATCGGGCACGTTGTGATCTAGATTAGAGAAGAGCGGGGACGGATTACGGAGTTACTGAAGACATAATAAAAAAAGCTTGAGGAATCATATTTGTAGTCAAGCTAAATGCGCTGAAACTCTTACCTTCACGCATATGACATCCATTAGCGTGACTACAAATCTAATTCCTCAAGCTTTTTTGATTCTGTCTTCACTATCTCCGTAGTCCGTTCCTCGCTCTTCTCTAATTTAGAACACGACGTGTTTGATTTTTCTCGACGCACGAGACACATCCTGCACCCATGTCATGTCATGTCATGTCGACATGGGTACTTCACCCAAAAACGCGGACCCGTGTATCATAGAGTCCCTAACAACCCTTCATCTAATCCCACATCTAGTTCCTATGACTGTAATCAATATGACAACGATTTTCAGATAATGTTGAATTTTTCCTAGCGGTTAGAGGCCAATATAAGCTCCTAAAAATAAATTGTTGCTAAGATGAGTGGTATTTATATTTCTATTTGTGCTTTGCTTCGTCTATTACTCTATTCTTCTAACAATTTGATTTAAACCACATGTTGGATATTGAATAATGGGTATAACCGTATGGGAGCAATGTATGTCCATCTTGTTGAGTCGATTGTGCTCCAATAAGCTTGTATGCACAATTGTACTAAACATAATTCTACTTAGAAATGAAAAGAAAGTAAAATAAAGTTAAAAGTGTTTCTAGCCTTGTCCCCTTTGTTTGGATATGGGAAAGTAGAAGAATCCTGAGCTCATATGAGTACAGAGGCGACACTTGGCAACCATCTCAAAGTCCATGTGAACTTTCTTTGAGAATGGTAAATTTTACTGGTGCTTTGTGCCTTTCTCTCAGTGCGTATCTCGTGTAAAAATGAATACCTGAAAAGGAGTTTGTGATGATGACCTCTCAAAATTTGATTCCTTTGGCCTTTTCTTACAATTGCCGTTCATAAATTGTTCTTCTGAACTGATGAGGCCCTAGTGGAATTTAAGTTTGTTTTCTCAAAATGATATGTGAAAGCATCCAACTCAAAACCAATTGGCACCGAGTGGAGAGGCCGCCCAGGCTCATATACTAGTTTTTGGAGTTTATCATAAACCAATGTGGGACAAATTCAAACAATCCCTCGCAAGTGCGACCCCTGACTCGCACATGGAGATGTCAACTAAGGATCCGGGACATTTGGATCACAACGGAACGAAGTGTAACTATGACACAAACAAAGGGGAAAAGCCTCCTAAAACCTAGCGCTCTCTCTCTCTCTCTCTCTCTCCTGTGCGTGCAAAATCTTATCATCAGTACAATGTTTATGTTGCTTCATGCAATTGGTGCTGCAAGGGATTTTATAGTCTCACAGTCTTAAACCATGAAAAGTTCAATTAGTTATTGCTGACATTTCTAGACATCTAGGAACGGGTTTTTGCCTTTTGTTTTTGGATTGTTAAACAACTCGGATAGTGGCAAGGCAAGCCCATGCTGGACATTAAGTGCATCGGAATTATATGCATATGTGCTTGACAGTTTTTTCTTATGCACCTATTAAGCTTGTCTAGTAAATGTGCACACTCTATAATAACACAAAAACTTTAACGTTGCATAGCGTGCTTTATCCTACTCTTAAGTTACATGGACTCATTGAGGGTTGGTGCGAGTGCATGCCCAAGTGTTTGACCTTATACTCAAGTACGAGTCCAAAAGTTGGGTATGGGTGTAATGACGCTCCTAAAAACTTCTTTGGACTACATATTTTACTATACTATTGAATGTCATGTTATAAGTTGTCGGAAAAATTCTTGAAATCAAACAAGATTTGAAAAAATCCGGAGTTCCTATTTTCTCATCCATTTGAAAAGCTATCACCATTTCTTTTCTTGCTATCGGAAATTTACTTTCCGTTATTTGTTTAATCTTATATTAGTTTCAATTTTGACCATTTTCGGAATAGTATGGATATAATGAAACTACTAGTACTATGGCCTCGTTTACATGTGATTATTCAGTTTTTTTTCCTCTCTGTTTTGCATTGATCGCACTTGTTTACTTTACGGTTGATAGCATTATTGTCACTCGTTTGATTCAATGGCAGTTTGCGAGGTTTTCAATGGAATATGAAGTGGGGTATGATGGTCAAGGAAGCATTCCCGAGCGTGGTGCAATCTTCATGTCCAACATTTCAACAAAAAGAGAATGTTTTAGACGGAAGCTTTTAGGTCTTCCCTCTGCTCAGGCAAACTTTGTAAAACGGATTAAAGCAGGAATGGTTTTGTTTCTGTTTGAATTTGAGAGGAGGGAACTTTATGGTGTGTTTCGGGCATGCTCTGATGGGTCAACGAATATAGTGCCCAATGCATATACTTCGTCAGGGAAGTGCTTCCCTGCACAGGTATGGATTCCTTAGCTTATGGTTTTTTCAATACAAAATAAGGTAATAAGGTATTGACCCCCCTGAGGTTTGCCTTGATGACAGATCCCCCCTCATGTATTAAAAATGACTATAAACCCCTTGCGATTTCACTATTTTTTTCATCGACACTCAACCGACAACTGCTTGACCAAATAACTGATTGGATTAGCCAAACGTATCTTATATTCACAAATTCACCATATAAAACGATGTGAGTTCTCAAATTTTTTGACCAAAAAGTAAAATGATGCCAGTGGAATTAAATTGGTTTGTTGCATTAGTCATGGATTGTCTTGCCTTCAAATTTGTAGATTTGAACTTCATCTTTGCAGGTTCGTTTTACCCCAATTTGGTATTGTAATCCTCTTACTGAAAATGAATTTCGAGATGCTATCAAAGAGAACTACTACTCGAAGAAGAAGTTCAACTTCGGTCTGTCTGAAGATCAGGTTTGTTCCCTCCCCACCAAGCTTGCGTAATATTGTCTGACATATTAGGTAATGATATTTTTGTCACCCTTTATTTTTTTCCCTCATCCCCTTGTTGCATGTGTAGGTTCGTAGGCTTCTATGTTTGTTTAGTTCAAGGAAATTACAGAAACCTCTCAGACAAGTTGGTAAAATGGTTGGCAAATCAATGGAAAGGGAAAGGGGCATAACTGGTGATGACGACTATTTTCCGAGGAATAGGGCAGAGAAGTTTGTCGAGGATGATAGTCTTGTCTCAGGCATCGATGCAAAGTATGCAGGGAACGCTTCAAGTAACAATGGAAGAAAAGTAGATATTAACAGGTTAATGAAGAGTGATGGGATACAGAATGATCTCGAGGGGAACCGCTGTCAAGGGTATGACATCTTGCCCGAGTCACCTGGTGTATCTTTAGGTAAAAGGAGGAGAGATGATGGCGACCAATTTTCGATGCAAGATAGTATGGCATATGATCATGAATTGGACCATGGCCTTGGATGGGTCATCCAGGTTAACCACCCAGGTGACTCCACTGATAACTCAGAGAGAATAGCTGAAGAAAGCAAGTTTTCACTTACTAAACGTATTATGGGCAGCAATACTGGTCCCATTGCGACGCCCAAGTACTCTTGGGAATCTTTGGCTAAAGTCGGAAGAGCCACTGATAATGGCAGGTTTTCACAAGGGGATATCTTAGGAGACAATTATACTCCAGACCATGGTTTTGGGTTAGTCACATCAATGGGCCAACGTCAGAACTCTGCAATTAAAGCAAGAAGAGCATCTGATGATCGTGATTTTTTTGTGGATCATGGGGTAGAAAATGACTATGACTTAGTCAATTATCCTGACCCAGTCATCTCTGCTGACCCCCCTCTGAACACTTTGGGCAGACTAAGAAAGAGTCAAGAGAACGTGTTCTTTGGGAATGATAGGATGGAGAGTGGACGGTCTGCAGACTATGGCATGGGTGAAGTGAGAAAGGGAAGCGATGATGGCAATTTTTCAAGGACTGATAGGGTGGATGTTCCAAGTGAACATTTTGCAAAATGTCTGGATTATAGAAGTAGAGCAAATGATCATGAGAAGTTTTTCGCGAGAGCGAGTATGGAAAATGCAAATAACATTAATTCTAGATATCCTGTGGATAAAATAAGACGAGTATCTGATGAAGGCATCCTCAAAAAGACTGATGGATCGGATAATCCATACACTATGCAAAGTTCTTTCGGACTTCCAAATTTTCCTATGTCAACCAATTTATGTCAGTCTAGGCAAACTCCTACCTTCTTTTCAAGCAATTTGGAGACTAAGAATTCATTCCGTCAAGATCAGCTTATGCTTCGCTCTGCATTCCCTCCTTCAATGGGACAAAAAACCTTTGATTTCTCTTGTCCAACATTTCATGACGCAATGGTTACAAGGACTGTTCCCTATGATCCTGAAGTGTCCGAAATTCAACATAGAAATCAACCATCTTTCACGGTTGATTGCACTTTTCACTCGATGCAAGATTTTCCTCCGCATCAGAATTCTAATGGTAATCTTTTTGGTGCTTCCTTCAAACATTCATCGCCATATCCCTATGAGGCAGGAGATTTTGGAAATAAAGTTCCATTGCCTACCTCTCCCAACTATTACACACGTTGTGGCTCCCGAACAAGTGGTTCGATGTTAAGTGCTGACTATCATGGAAAGATGGAAGCAAAAGCCACTGGTCAAGAAGTCCACATTGGGTCACTATTTCCAGAAGCCACTTCAGTCGCTCCACCTTATTCAAGGAGAGATGTATATGAGAGGAAAAATGCGAGTCCTTTCATCGAGTTTGATAAGCATGTCCTTACATCACCAAGAAGACATGAACAAAAAACTCCACTGCATGAGAATAGTCTATCATTTAGAGTCGAGGATGCTTCCTTTAACAGCAACACCGGCTATTTGCATTCTGGTTCTTCCCAAGAAAAATCAAATAACCGTGAAGCCGAATACTACTACGAAAATGCTAAGGGCATGCCCACCGATTCTAAGAGTAAGAGAACAAGTGTATTTGCTCGCTTGACTTCTGCATCAGAAGTAAATGCACAAGAAAATGATTGCGACTTTTTCTGCTCGGCAGAAAAAGAAAGCAATTTTGACTTGCAACATGTTGAATGTAATATGGGTGCATCAGTGGATCAGGTTATGGGTGCTCTACATGAGAGTCTGGACCACCGTATAGTGAAGGCGAGAAAATCTTCATCAGTTGGAAAACAGGATACGGAGTGTGATAGGCTGAAAATGCCAACTTTGAAGACAGAAAATGACATTGAAGTGGATTGGAACGACATAGTTAAAGAGACTCGAGTTGTGAGTTTTAAGCGCAGGAGTGAAACCAAGAAAAGTAAGGACACGGCTGAAGCAAAAACATCTGTTGACAATTTAGAGCATGAGAGAGAAGGTTCTGTTCAGAAATCTGGGAGAGAGGGATCTGAGGGCAATAAGAGGAGAAAGTTGGTTAGGCCAGTTTTTGGTAAAAAACAACAGTTGAATGAAGAAGGTTTGAGCTGTGATGGAAGTCCAAATTTGCAGGTATCATCTTCTGAAGCTTGTCATAAAGATGGTACTGGAAACTTGGATGATTCTGTTAAAAGTAGAGACAATGAGAATTTTTCATCGCCAAACAGTGTGTTGGTTCAGTTGACATCTCTCAGTGGCGGTGAAGGTAAAAATGCTAACATCAAACAAAGTTCGCACTGCGGAGGGAAAAAATCTGTAAATTATGACAGAAAAGAGTCATTCAATGGACGCACCAAGGGACCTAGGACTTCAAATTTGCAAGTATCGTCTTGTGAAGGTTTCAATGCCAAAGAGAATACTGGAAGCTGTGCTGTGTTGACCAGAAGCCATGAAAGTGATAACATATCATCTCAAAATGTTGGCTTTATACATTTTATCAATCCAACCATTTATGAAGCTGGTAATACCAATTCAGACAGTTCAGACTGCAGAGAAAGAACTTGTTGGGCGTCATTGAGAAGTGATGGGGGTAAAAAGGGGATAACAGCTGAACCTGAACATGGAATAGAAGAACTAACTGCATTAAGGTTGGGAGCTGCTTAATACACATTCTCTCTCTGTCGTACACACACCATATGCATCGGTATGGTTGTACTCTGAAGGAATTTTTGTCTGCTGTTGGTGTGTAGAAGCTCCCATGGTGGTGTCCATTGAATCCTGTGGAAAAGCAGATTTTGTGTGCTCTCTTCCAGGCATGCGGTGAACAAGAGAAATAGGTAGGAACTTGATTCCGACCTTCAAGTTTTCAGCTTTGCTAGAAATTCTCTACTGAAGGGAGGGTTTTGTGATCCTTTTTGTGAACTATTTTGAATGAATACCACTTGTAATGGGTACTTATTCGACGTACTTTCTAGTTTGTAATTATTCAGTTTGGTAATTTGATTTCACCTCGTCTCAGAGAGGGGAAAGGAATCATGAACTCTCTTGTTTTTGTGTTTGCTGGTAAAAGAATATATTGACATGGATATTTTGTCATGGGGTATGCTTCTGAAGTTATGAAGTATTGTGGTGTTAGTTACTGACTCACGAGTCACAACATAGTGTGCGTTATGTCAAGCTGTCTTAACTTAGTTATGAGGTTTTATGGTTTGTTACGAATCACTAAACAATAGTTTCTTGTTGGGATGCTTTTGTTACGAGATTTGCGGTGTTTTGTTATGACCCGTTTTGTTGTTAGTGATTAACTGTCGTGGTAAATTTACAGAATCGCAAATAGAGCAAGCCATTTTTCAGGCTTTGAATTCCTTTTTTTTTGTGGAGCTGGTAGGGATTTGGCTTTGTATCCTTTATAAGTTAAGCACATATTTGCAAGCCTTTTCTGAGGCTTTGAATTCCTTTTTCTAAAGCTGGTAGGGATTTTGCTTTGTATCTAATAGGTTAAGCACATCTTTGCCAATGTGGTGCAGCCTTTTTTGAGGTGTGTAACATAAGCTTTCTTTTTCTTATGGATTCCTTTTACCACAAACCTGGTAAAGTACATGCTAAACATGCACGAGGTTTCTGGATTTATTCACCAATTGTCTTTGGTTTCATTATTTCCTCGCAAGATTATGAAACAATCTGGAGGATATTTCGGAATTCTTTGTGTAATTTATTTATTTTTTTAAATAAATTATTGATTTTTGAAATATAAATGAATGTGTGTAACAGAAGCTTCCTATGGGGAGATACTGGCAAATAACTTGGCGTCCGACGTCCGTCGTCCCCCTTCTTCCTTCCAGAGTGAGCAAGTAACACTTGAATCATACTATTGAAAAGATGCAAAAAAGACTTGTTGGGTGGAAATCCAATAACTTATTCCTTGCAGGCAGATCTGACACTTCAATTGGTCTCTTCTACCATTCCCAGTTATATTATGCAGACTACGGAACTTCCTGCTTCCGTTTGTGAGAAAATCGATAAGCTTAACTGTTTGGTTTGGCATCAGGTTTGGAAAGGCAAGGATAGAGGAGGTCCTGGGCTTTAAAAAGCCAAAATCCAAAATAAGGCTCTTTATCCAAACTTGGATGGAACTTGGTTTCTAACTCGGATAGTCTTTGGACTATTGTTTCCAGGGATAGGTATCTTAAGACTCGCTCTTTTTCAATACGTGTGCCAATGGATCTGCTTCCGACATATGGAAGAGTATCACGCGTACCAAACCCATACTCAGTAGAGGCATTAAATGGTCTACTGGAGATGCCCCAAAAACTTTGGACGAAATCTTAAGTATACATATCCCCAGATACACCAATATTCCTTGTAGTCTGCATTGGCCTGGTTCTCACAATGGCAACTTCTCTGTTACGGCAGCTTACGATATCATAAATCAAGAGAATAATGACACAAGGGCTGGATATGGATTTGGACACTTAAAATTCCTAATACACTGAAACTTTTTGTGTCATGAATGCACAACCAAAGATGGGATCACATCCAATCTTAAGTTGAAATGTGAAACTGGTATAGGTAATGATGTGTCTTGGGAAATTTCTTTTCATATTTGGCAAAGTTGGAAAGACTGTAACAAAAAAAAGTTTAGATAATTTGGACATGGATATCAACACAAGCTACAGAAACATCATAGCTTATTCCTTGGAAATACAAAGGTATTCAAGTCTTCGTTTCACATTGGCATCACCGATTCTGCTCTAATCAGTTGGCTGCCTCCATCTACAGCTCGTGTCAAACTTAACACATATGGATATTGGTATAAGGAGCAATGGAAAATCTGGATTTGGCATACTATTCTGAGATCATATGGGCAAGTGGCTTTTGGGATACTGTGAGAAACTAAATAGCAATTCTAGCTTGGAGACGAAGCTTTAGGGTATTTACAGAGAGGCCTAACCATAATGCTGGAAAAGGGTTTAAGCAATGTGTACATTGAATCTGAATCTCTTCCCCAGCTAACCACCCTCATCAAGCTTTGGCTATTGATTCGAAAATGTTGCTGACTCGCACTCATGCTTCTATCGCTCATATCTACCAAGAGGCAAACAAGAGTGCTAATCATATGGCTAGGCTGGGAGCAGAACAAAGGGAGAAATTAGTGGTTATTGAAGATTCACCGTAATCGGTGTGTGACTTTGTGCTAGAGGATGGCTGGGCACTGGACATCTTAGGAATTAGCAAGTTATTTGCTTTTATTTCAAACTATTTTTGTAGAACTCAATTCGTTTTAATGGTTTGAATTTCCGTAGTACCAAAAAATAAAGTGTGCAAATCCGATTTTTAAACCATAGAACACAACCAGTTTAGTCATGTTTTTTTGGGTGCGGAGGTGTTTGAGAGCTTTATTTTTTGACTATGCTTTGGGTAATTTTTCAAATTATGGGTGTTAGGGAGTGAATTAGAAATTCATTCTATCAAACGCATTTTGCAACGAACTAGAGAATACAAAATTCAAAATTAATCTTTGGATGAGTTATTTGGCGTATGATTATACTTTCACATACAAAATTCTTCTGAAAAATTTATTATGCACATATTCGCCAAACCATTTTACAAATTCAAAAAATCTACAACCTATAATCTAGAATTCAAAATCTAAAAACTAATCGACTTCCAAACGCTACGGAATGCACAGGCCTAACCTTCTTTTTTTTTTTTTTTTTTTCTACGAGCCCACAATTGAGGTCACTACGGAAATATAGTGACTTGAGTCATTACGGGAACCTAAAGTCTTTGGATAACAACATTGATACGTATTGATATGGTACTATTCCTCTACACAGTAGCATGTGTGAACTTTTACAGGAACAAGAAACTACGAAACCTACAAGAATCCTAAGATCAAAACCCAGATTCAGTCAGCATCTTAGGAAAAGCTTAAAAGCTGAACTGATCACAACTTATACCATGATTAACAAAGAAAAGTCAAAACAAATCTAACATGGAAGACTCGATTAAATCATGCAGTTTTTTCATCCTAGCAAAACGATCTATGCATACATAAACATATTTTTATGCTTGAACAAACACTAACCTCACAAAAGCCGGATTCGTCCGGTGTCGAGGCTTCCCCTTAAAGTTGCTCGCAAATTCGAATCACGAAAACCACCTCCAAAGAAACTTGGTAAAACTATGCAGGCACACCCCGTCTCTTTCAAACTCGCAAAATGAGAGCCTTGTGCACCCGAATACCCGAATTGCATTCTTTATAGGAACGTGTAATGCAACACCGAGCCTGGGAAGGCTGTTGTGTATGATCATGATGGAGAAGAATGGTTTTTCAGAATCGGCAATTGATGAAATGAGGAGAGAATTTGAGAATATGAAGTCAAGCTGTAAGTCTTCTCCTTATGGTCTTTCTTTATGGTCTTTTTGCAAGTTGCAATAATGTAGTCAGTTACTCGGAGTTGACGTGGACCAGCTAAACTTATTTATTGCAACGACATATAGTACTAGTTTAATAGTTTTGCAGCCTTTTTGTCGGTAAGTCCTCTGTATCGTTCCAATTTTATCGGATGTCCCTGAAGGGACTGTCGGATTAAGTCCTAATATAACACAAAATTAGGGGTGTTCTACCTAGGTTAGAGGTGTCAAATGGACCGGACTGGTACGGGCATGACACGCTTAAATGTGGTACGATATGGTTTTAGACGGGCACGTCATGGAACTAGATCTGGCACGGCACAATACGACACGGGTTTAGACGGGCACGACAAGGGCATGACACGGAGTGGGCTAGACAATGCACGACACGGGACACTGCCTAGGGCACAGATATTTTGCGAAATCTCAACACGACGAAACTATTTGTTTCTCTTTTTGATCATTAACTAGAAAGGATTTCTGTAAATAACTCTTGTTCTTTTTGTACTATTTCAAAGTTTAAAAAATTCTTCTTGAATGTTTGTTCAAAAAATATAGCTTTAGTTATACCAAAAAAAAAAAAAAATCCGACGAAACTCGGCTAGATTAAACGGAACTCGGCTAGATTATACAAAAAAAATCGAAAAAACTCAGAGATATGCCGGCACGGGTACGACACGATTAAAAAATGACACGGCACGATTAAATAAATGAGCCGACACGACATGATTAAGAAAGGACACGACACGGCACGTCACAACACAAAGCACGGTTCAAACGTAACTAAATGAGCCATGCCGGCACGACACGGCACGACCCCTTTGACACCTCTAACCAAGGTGACTTTTTGGCTTTTCGGTTTTTTACCACTTCTTAGGTGGATGTATAGTGATGGCAACTATACAAGCACACCCCGTCTCGTTCAAACTCGCAAAATGAGAGCCTTGTGTACCGAATCACATTCTTTATAGGAACGTATAACACAACACCGAGCCTGGGAAGGCTGTTGTGTATGATCATGATGGAGAAGAAAGGATTTTCAGAATAGAAATACTACGTGCATAGAAAAAATACCCAGAATTTATTTAGAAATACGTGCACAGAAATAGGATCCAGAATTTATCCAAAAAGTGGGATAAATGACTCAGATGAAAGTGTAAGTGCACTTGAGCCACTTATTCCCACTTTCTGAGTAAATTTTGAGTACTTTTTGTATATGTAGCATTGCTCGTCTTTTGGAAGTTAGCAATAATGTAATCAGTTACTGTGAGTTGACTGGGACCAGCTAAACTTATTTATTGCAACGACATACACTATTTTGAAGTCTTTTTGTCGGATTCAATCCTAGTATAGCACAAATTAAATCAAATGTTCTATACTTTCTTGTCTTTATATTAAAAATAAATTTGCATTTGTTAGTTGTGCGCCGATTTTTTTGTAAATTATTAATTCGTCTCGACAAAAAAAATCTAAAGAGTAAAAAAATACTCATTCTGTCCCATTTTAAGTGGCCACTATAGGAATACGTGCAATTTCGAACTCCTACAAAATACATTTCTTTATATAATTTTTTAATTTGTTTGGTGCAAAAAAAATTAAAAACATTCCACATAATTGACGGAAGTACATTTTTTAACATCCACAAAAATACACGTTTTCTAATGGGGTCACTTAAAATGGGACGGAGGGAGTATTAACTAAACTATTTTTTTTTTGTGAATATACGCAAAAATGATCCAAAATTTTGTATTTTTTTTTATCTGTAGTGAACTTTATAAATATTTTTTACTTTTTAGATTTCTCTGGTCGTTACGAACTAATAATCCATAAAAATCGACGCAAAACTACAAATTTAATTTTTTTTTAAATAATTAGGTCTATTTTTTGCCAAAGCACCACTAAGTTGATTTTTTTGGCTTTTTGATTTTTCACCGCTTTCTAGGTTGATGAATGTGAAGAAAATGACTCATCTGAAAAAACAGTGAAAAACCCAAAAAGCCAGTCGGTGTAGAACAAGGCATTTATTCCAGGGCTAAGTACCAGCCGGTCCAGTTTTCTTACCCAGTGCACGCCCAAGTCTTTCTTTTTCCGAAAAAGTTACCGCCCACTCCATTAGTCTTCTGGCCCAGTGCACAGGATGATATGAAAACGCCAAATAAGAAACTGATGACCCTATAATAGGATTTATAGGGTACCCTAAACCCTAGGGTACCCTATAAAAGTGCTTAAACCATTCGGAAAGTGCACCTAAACCTAAACTCTAGGGTACCCTCTGAAAGTGTCTAAACCTAAATCCTAGGGTACCCTATGAAAGTGCCTAAACTACTAAAACCCTATAATAGAACGTTCATCCTAAATCTAAATCCTAGGGTATCATATGAAAGTGCCTAAACCACTAAAATCCTATAATAGGAAAGTGCACCCTAAATCTAAACCCCAAAAAATAGTGATTGACCTTAATGGTAATAAATATTTGTTTTATGGACCGACAAATTTACCTATATTCCATTCAGTTGGGTCGGAATAAATCAAGGCCCAACATAGTAGAAGGCCCAGACAAAAGCATACAAACGATGAAACGAACAATCCAAGCCTTCTGTGTTTGGATGAGTTTTGAAAATGAATTTTTGAGTAGAATTTTTGAAATAGTGTTTGGTTGGATTTTTGAAAATTAAAATAATGAGTTAATGATTGGAGAGAGATAGAGAGAGAATGAGAATTAATGAGATAATGAGTAGAGTGAGAATTGTTAAAAATAATTGGAAAAAGTAAAGATTCTTTTTGATTTTTTTTTTGAGAAGAAGAAAATGTGGAACTGAACAAAGCCCTAGGTCTAAAAAAAAATTAAAATAAAATAAAAATAAACGACTCAACTTGAGCAGAGTCGGGGTAGGTTCACGTGTCTACTTGTTAGTAGAAGTATAACTTAAGGGAAGTGAACTTTTTTGCCACGTGATAGGATGTTAGTTCTTAATACGGGTGGGTATTCCGTGGCCAAGCCTACATGGTATCTGAACATCGTATCCGGACTGTCAAAAGTGTATTGCACGGTCCAGATCGAAACTCTCTCTCCCCTTTCTCTCTCCTGTTTCTCTGTCCATAATTCAGACAGTCCAAAATCGAAATGGACGGCAGGATGCGCCGCGCACGGGTACCATGTGGTACCCGCTTGACACTGAAAACACGTTCCTTAATATTTGTTAGATTACTACGAGAACCAGTTTCTATAGGAATTGAATCATAAACCTCACGCTCACAACCAATCAACCATTGGGTCAAATCCCAAGAGTAGTTCCTTTAAGTCTCAATTAATTTTTTTTTTTTTGTCATTCGCCACCCCTAATCTATTATGAGACTCGATTTCAGAATACAGTGTGGGCATCCAAAAGTTCTATCGCACGAGTTAGCCACCACTTACAAGTCTTAGTTAATTCTGGTTGGGCAATCTACGTATCTACTTTTGAGCTTAATTTTCCTCATATTTTCGCCCATGAAAAAAATTCACTTGTATGGTATATTTGTTAATGAAATTGTTTTGAGCTTATTTTTTTTTATTGAAATTAATAAAAAACATTTTTGGAATTTTAAATTTGTTAATGGAATAAGTACAGTATATTTTTACTCCCGTAAAAATAAAATAAATTCAAAATGGACACTAACATCGAAAGCAATTTGCCCAACGAGAAAAGCACTTCACCGGCGACGTACAACTGACTTCAGCTAAAGGTACCACTCCTTCTCTGCATAACCACCATCAACAATTCGCGCCGTCGTCAACCTCCTTCCATCGCCGGTTAATCTCTCTCTCTCTCTCTCTCCAGATGTCCACGCGAACACCTGACGAACTGAGATGCTAAAAAACCTCCGCGCACGGCGGCGCCCCCGCTACGGCGCCCACTTATGCGCCCTAGTCGCCGCCATACTCCTCCTCCTCTCCGTCTCTCTCCTCCACACCCGCCTCGCATCCAATCAACCCTCACCTAATCACCCCTACCACCTAATCTCCGCCGACGACGTCGTTCTCGACCCCTTACTCGGCGACTCCGATCCCGACTACTCTCGCTCCCTCACTAAAAAATCCGACGACCTTATCGACGCGCTCGACGACGTCGTTCAAGTCGACCCGAGTGTTTCCGATGGAGAAGAGATCCTCGGCGGGGTTGAATCGGAAGAAGAAGAAGAAAACGGCGATCAGTCTAGGGTTTCTGGTTATTACTTCGATCACGTAAGTGGAGCGATCCGCCGCCGTTTCGATAAGCGCTCAATCGACCAGTGGGAGGATTATGATAGTAGATTCGATGTGAATTTTGGGTTGGAGGATGAAAGCAAGTTTGCGATCGGTTCGGATGACGTGGCGGTGGACGAGGAAGTGAGGAGGAAGGTGGTTGAGGTGGAGGGGATTGAGGACTTGCTTTTGCTGAAGGTTGGAACTAGGGTTTCGAAATTGAGGGAAGGGTGGGGAGCTTGGTTTGATGCCAAGAGTGATTTCTTGAGGAGGGATAGGATGTTTAAGTCCAATTTGGAGGTTTTGAATCCACTGAATAATCCCCTTTTGCAAGATCCTGATGGGGTTGGGGTGACTGGGCTCACTAAGGGGGATAAGCTTGTGCAGAAGGGTTTGTTGAGTGAGTTCAAGAAAGTGCCATTTCTTGTCAAGAAACCTCTAGGGATAGAAGATTCGGGTTTGGAATCGCAGCGGAAAAAATCAGAGGAGGTAGAAAATGATGTCAAGGCCAAAGAAGTTGGTAGCGGTGAACAAGGAAGGAGCGAAATGAAGAGGGCGGAGAGACGGACTTTGGATGACACTGCCAGTAAAATTTCGTATAGGAGTGGAATTGGTGATGGCAGTGAAGCTTTGAGTAAACCAGCTGATAATTTGTCATTAAGGAGTAATAAGAATACGGGAATTGTACAGAAAACTGTAGCAAGTGCTACTAATGGCGAGGTTTTCGATACGACTAGTAGTCAGTCGGTCCGATCAGGTGGCTCGAGAAAGGTGGAAGGTAATGATGGGATTCAGTCTGAGTTTTCTGGTCTAGTATATGCTAATGGAAAGAGGTGGGGTTACTTTCCCGGTTTGCATCCTCGGCTATCTTTTTCAAACTTTATGGATGGATTCTTTAGGAAAGGGAAGTGTTCTATGAGGGTTTTCATGGTATGGAATTCTCCGCCATGGATGTTCAGCGTTAGGCAACAACGAAGTCTTGAAAGCCTTCTGTTTCAACACCGGGATGCTTGTGTCGTGGTGTTCTCTGAGACCATTGAGCTTAATTTTTTTGAAGGATTTGTGAAAGATGGGTAATTCCTCTATATATTCTCGGTACTTTTGAACTTTCAAGTAATTCTCTCAACATATTTGTCCCTACATTTATAATTGTGTCTTTACATATGGCTTTAAATTCTTGTATACACACTTGCGTGCTTTATTGCGGTGTCCTTCAATTTCTTGGTAGACTAAACCATCTGTCAGCAATCTGGCTTTCTGAGTAGTAAAAGGGTTACTTTTTTTGCCCGTTTGCCAGTTTCAAAATAGCTGTTGTCATGCCAAATCTTGATGAGCTCTTGAAGGATACGCCCGCCCATATATTTGCTTCTGTTTGGTTTGAATGGAAAAAGACAAAGTTCTATGCTACTCACTACAGTGAACTTTTACGGCTTGCTGCTCTCTACAAGTAAGTTCAATTTCGAGACTGGCGTATTGTACACAAGGTCTTGATTTTGTCAATTTCAGCACATTCATGTTTTGCATTGCTTAATACGTCCGTATAAGAAGTGGTCATCCATTATCATTCCTTTGTGAAGGAATGAATCAGCTATATACGGCATATATGAAACAGTGGAGCAAAGGGTGAGTGAGGCAAATCCGAAACAGGCCGCGAATAATGAAATAATTGAGTGAAGTTTGCTTTGAATCTTTCTCTATGGTCTATGCTCTACTCCCCTGGGTGTTCTGGATACTGCATTTCACTTGGGGATCTGATTTCCCTTTCTGTTACATTTCAAAAATATTAAACCATTTCCGCAATTTTATATTCTTTTTCTGGTTTGTCCCATTCAACATTCTCTTGTTTTCTTTTGTATCCGGAAGGGTGATACTCTTCTGAATTACATATATATTTAACCAAATTTATCTCAAGTATTAGTTCACTTTGATTTCTTTTGTGTTATTGAATTTGTATGTGTTTCATTATGTTATTCAGATATGGTGGACTCTATCTTGATTCTGACATTCTTGTATTGAGACCATTATCTTCACTTAATAACACTGTTGGTGTGGAGGATCAGCGAGCTCGAAGTTCCCTGAATGGTGCTGTGATGTCATTTCGAAAGCACAGGTAAGCCTTCACTTGTAAGAGAGTTCACTTTGTGTCTCCTTGTGTTAGAAATTGCATAGTTTTTTTTTTTATAGAATTGGCGAATGTTCACCTTGTTTATACCTTTTTTATTACGATGATGTCGAATTTTGATAAATTACTTGAATAGAGTTACAGTCTTAGAATCCTAACCCACCAACTCCTGGCTTCATGACCTGTTATCCCTAGACACCATTATGGGGATTAAGGCCAACTTTGTTGTTTACATTAATAAGGCGTTTCCAGCAACTTTGGATTCTGGCTAGGATGGCCCCAGACCCTAGAATATTCATCAGTCATAAGCAGAACTAACTTTATGTTCAAATTTATAGGAAAAGGATACCCTTTCCTATTGCAGCAGAGTAGCTCTTACAAACTTAAACATCTGATGAAACTTGTACATTAAAAAAATAGTTGACAGTTTTAATGGAGTTTCTCAGGCATATAAAACTCTCGAGTAAATGACTACCCTCTTGGAGTTTTCTTTTGAAGTGCAATAAGTTGTTTGGGTTTTCGGCAGGTCTACTGGTAGGGAAAATTAAGTTTCTTAGTATGCAGTGACAGCTCTTTTCGCATTTAACTATTGACACAGGAGGTTTCGAGTAAATTATTGCTTGCGGCTATTTTTGTCAGTGACTCAGTGCTTGTAGCTTTTTCCCATTATCTTTATTCTGTCTGTGTCTTCACTGAATTGAAATGTGCATACCCTTTCGAAAGTTGGGGAATTGAGCTATGTGCGAAATACTGTATTGCTGCAACCCAGGTATATTCTACATTTTTAGTATCCACCTCTGGACATAACTAATTCTCTCCGAACATGAATAGCTAGGAATGCAACTATTGTTTTTTTGCATTGGTTTGTTTTCTACATCTGAGATTTTAACATTTTCATGCAGTCCTTTCATAATGGAGTGCTTGACTGAGTTTTATTCTACGTATGATGATCATCGCTTGCGGTGGAATGGGGCTGGACTTTTGACAAGAGTAGCCAGAAATTTCTTGGGAAACAATAACACTTCTGACAATAGGATGGAGCTTAAATTGCAACCTTCTTTCATTTTCTTCCCTATTGGCAGGAACAACATCATAAGGTACTCTCCAAAATCATGCCAAAATCGTTTTGTGTTTGCATGCTTATTCAAAGGTTTATGTTTCTCCTGAACCTTTCATCAACACGACCAAAAGAGACCGACTCTTGTTTCAGCATAGAAACTCTGTGAAACTGTTGAGTATTTTCACTAGTTGGTATTAGTCGTTTCTATTTACAAAGAAAATGTAGCATGTTCTTCGTGCTGCCTTGGCTATACACACATGGGCAATTGATATATTGGCATATTCTGTGATATAGCAACCTGGCATTGCTGCAAGCCTTCAATGTGTTTGGTGATTCTCTAGAGAGAATAAAATGGCCAAAATGAGCCTTAGACTTAAATTTCAATTCTCTAGGCAACATTTTTTTAGTAGTAATTGGCTGCACTCCATCTATTAAGCTGGCCCCCATCTGTGGCATAATTTGAAAGAATTTCCGACATAGTAGGAAGGGCAGCAGAAATAATGTTGGGCATCATCTTTCCCTTTTATCGCTAGTAGACTGTCCACAGGATTTGTCGAGCTGTGCTTATGCTGGTTGGACACCTGAGTTATGAAAATGAACTATCGAGGTGCGCATATGCTGGCCCGGACACCCGAGTTCTAAAAGATGAACGATCTTTCCTGTTTATAATGTGGTAAAACAAAGGGAACACTTCCATGCCGTCCAACTTTTCCATCAGGGGGCAGTGGGCAAGCTGGCGTATGCATCAAAGGGCTATGTTTTAAGCTATGAAGCACCAGTACTCCGGAAAACTCACCGTACGCGTACCGGGTACGTTCGTATGTTTTGGGTATGCCATGGGTACTCTTTGCGTACATTTGAGAGAGAGAGAGAGAGAGAGGAACTAACCTTCCCGGAGTGTGGGAAGCAGTTGCTGGAGTTCCAATAGTTGCAGTCGGCTTTTGGGAAAGTGGAAGAGAACAGATCCAGATGACCTAAAGCTATTCTGCGTTCTTTTGTTTTAAATTTAGATGGCCAAATTACAGATTCACACCTCATCTTGTGGTTTATTACTCTGAAGCCCCCTATCTTGTCTCTCTTTTACCTATACTTTTTACATCTAATAATGAAGTATGCTTAAAATATAAAAATATATAAAAAAAAATTGGCGTACCCCCGCCGTACCCGTACCCTACTTTTTTGAGTTGTTGCCGTATCCCGTACCGCGTACCAGTACCTGTGCTCCATAGGTTTTAAGGAATTTCGTGTAATGAGTCGTTTGACCTTGCATCCAATGCAGTTTCTTGTTCACTTAAGACATTTTATCAAAGTGGCCACTAAAAAATTTTATGTGGGCCAAAAAAAGCATCTTTCCATTTTCTTCATTTTGAGCTACATGTTGAAGTTCTCATGCTTTTGGTTGTCGCGATTGTCTATTACTATTATAGTAAGCCTTGAATATGGTGAATATATTTAGTTCCTGCGAAAAAGAAGCGCAACGGACTTTTGGGTTTATTGAAATTCCTACAAATGGATTATAGTTTCTTATAGTTCTGGACACAGCACCATTGTTCATCTCAATTGCTTTCCTTTCCTTCCTGTAACCATATTTTTTTTTTGTCTATCCTTCAATTTTTAGATCAGCAATTTCATCACTTATGTTCATTGAAATTTTATGTTCTTTCTTTAAACTCTCGAGTTGGAACAGGTACTTCTCTGCACCTGCAACAGAGTCTGAAAGAGCTCAACAAGATGAACTGTTTCAAAAGATAGCAGATAAGTCATTCACATTTCATTTTTGGAACAGCGTAACATCTGCTCTAGTTCCAGAGCCTGAAAGCCTTGTATCCAAGCTTCTTAACAGTCACTGTATCCGATGTTCTGATGTGTTGTAGTTTTCACTTTTCACGATACCTAAAATTTCTCGACATATTGCTTAAAAGTAGAGTGTTAGGTCCACTGCCTCTGCAATCTGAAGCTAGCTATGAAGTTCAGTGCAGACATGGGGATAGAACGGATCTATGATGACTGGCAGTGTAAAGTTATATCTTCATGTAATTACTAGATGAAGTCGGTTTGCTGAGTATATCACATCCTAACAGCCTAACAGGCGGTAGAGAATAAAATATATGGGAATTTGAAGAAGAATCCTTTTTTGGTTTGCTGTGAGTAAGCTATTTAAGATTATTTTGGTTCAGTCGGAGACATGTCACACATGTATATAGTTTTGTACATATATTTTGCAGTTCTCCTTCTTTATGGCTCATTTGGTCTATCTTTGTGCTTTGTTTGGTATTATTATTATATCCACAACTCAATTGTTCAGTAGCTTACGTGCACTGAACACTATTGCAGGGCCCTTTGAAGCCAAGGCAAAATCCGTCTTAATTGGCCCATAAGATATCATATCACAAAGGAAGTTTGATTTTATTTTATTTTTGATCCGATAGCACGTAAAGTTTGAAACCCGTATTTTGTTTGGGATAAATTACAATGACCTAGTTTGAAACCCGTATTTTTTTTAGGATAAATTACAATGACCTCTCCTGAGGTTTTTAATTAACAACGAAATATATACCTTTAAACTATGTTGGAGACCTCCCTTGCTGGCTTTCTGGTACTTGTATCATTTTGGGGTTGTTTTTTCCTTGCATGACCTGTGCTGTGCCAGATTATTGGAATTGTGGTCTTATTTGATTCTGTCAATTGATAAGTTGATGGGCCCTTAAATATTAGTATGAGGTTAGTTTTCTTAGTTTTGGAGAATAGGGAATGCTTGATCTCGTCTGGTATTTCACTTTTTATGATAGTAATTTGTGAAGGATAACACAGTCAGAACATATTTGTTCAAGTCTATCTGAAGCCCTCGTCCACCAATAGGCAGTCATGTGCCCTATCTTTGCAAGGAAAACAGGGCAAGGTGGGCACATGACTCTCTATTGTTGGACGACACACTCCCACCACGTGGTGTTATTGAAAACTTTGATAATTACTCTTGAAGAGAAGTAAAGCATCAAATTGATGTGACACAACATGACCGCGTGCTCGCTCTATTTTTACAAAGGAAACGAAAAAGGTGAACACGTGTCTCCCTATTATTGGATGGTTCTCCATGAGAATTATGGAGATATCACACAGCAAAAATGATACAAACACATATGAATGCGCACTTCGGACACAAGATGTGTACTGAACTGTTCGATGCGTCAGGCTTCACTATGTGAAATTCATGTTCATCAGACGGTACTGGATACATCTGTGTCTGGATGTGGACACACTCTCTTGTGTCCGTAGCATACCAAATAGTTACTCTTGAAAAACACAACATGTGCAACAGATAAAGCAGAACAGTGTCCTCATTGCCCTGACTTTTTGGTCCCCCCAACATTGCCTCCTTTTGATATCTTGGGCATGAAGAAGTGGCAGAAATCACATGAAAACTATCATCCCCATGGCATCACTTCCCCCCTAGTCCATTGCATTGGGCCCATAGCAACTCCTTTTCACAGGGTTCCACAACCACTGCACAAGGAACTTCCTACCTCGCACCCCATTCACATTAAACCCATTCCCCCATGAGTCCTTGTACACTTCCCCAACATACCCTCCACCCCCACCAGACCCATACACCCCCAAACACAAATCAGCTATCTCATTAGGGGCAGAAGGGTCATCTCCCGCGTACCAT
This sequence comes from Gaultheria prostrata, assembly GCA_036023075.1. Classification (NCBI taxonomy): domain Eukaryota; kingdom Viridiplantae; phylum Streptophyta; class Magnoliopsida; order Ericales; family Ericaceae; genus Gaultheria; species Gaultheria prostrata. The sequence goes on along the minus strand of JAXBDA010000270.1, from coordinate 74,085 downwards.
GCGTTCACGAGCGGGTTGCTCGACACCTCCGCCAGCTCGTGCCCGATCACGCTGATCATTCCGTCAACACCCGGATCCCCATTCGGAGCACTCATTATGTCGTTTACTCCGCCCGGTCCCCCAGGCGGTGGCCTCCCTGAATAAGTGGGCCACGCGAAAGGGTAAGCACACATACCGGGGCACTGGGTACCACTGTATCCTATCCAGGCGTAGGGTACAGTGACACCCACAACGGAAGGAAAAGTAAAGTAGTGAAACCCACAAACGGCTCGACAAAACTCTTGGACCACAACCTCGGAAGCGGTCAGTACCAAGTAAAGACCACTTTGATAATTGAGAGGCAAACGTCGGTTCGCGACCGTAGTACGTATGATGGATTGCATCGATAACCGTGTCAGGCTGGTACCGTGAGAATAGCTAGAGTCGTTGTACTCACCGGAGAGTAAGATGTTTCCGGTGATGTTGGAACCGGTTTGATCAGTGTAAAGGCGGACGGTTTGCCACCAATCGGCGACGGAAGGGAAAGGAGCAGGGGTGGAGAGGGAATAGAGGAAGTCTCTTATGGTGGATTGGTGAGTTGGGTTCCATTGACCATACCATATTATGTAGATGTTCATGGGAGATGAGGCTAGGACTGGACCCATGTGGTATTGGACATTGACTAGGTCAGATGAGCCTTCAAAGTTGTTGGCTTGGTTGAATCCAGGGCTAATTTGTTGGCTCTGTACTGAAAGAAACAGAGAGAGTGAAAGGAGAAGGAAATGGCAATGCAGGAAGCTCTGCATCTCTTCTTCTTTTTTGTTGGTTGAATTGTGGTCTGTCTCTATTGGGGAGTTGAGTGTGTGGTAACAGTTGGAGAAAGTTGTTATATAAAGAAGAAAGATGATGTTATGAAGAGAAAGATATCTATGATTCTTGTTTTCTTGTTTGTCTATAAATATCTTTGTGTAGTATATTTATATATTTATGGGGTGGACAATGGCCTGCATGTTGAAATAATTTCATGTCCATCATTGTTTTCTTTTAATTGATTGCAAGATTGCCCCTTTTTCAGTATAGATGAACTATATGGTTATGGTGAAAATGAAGACAATTTACTTAGTAGAATCTCAATGTGTACATGTATTTTTAAATTTTTCTGTATATGCATTTTTTTTTTTTTTTGAAATCAGTCAAGATCTTCTCATTCAATAATTCCGAATGCAGAAAGATTTCGTCACAGGATACAGAAATGAGCCAAAACTACTAACATCACGACATGAGCACGGTTACAAGCACTAACAAGCTGACCGACTCCAGACACGACTGCCAAGGCAGACAGACACTATGTGCAGACATAGAGTCTTGTCAAGATCTAGTAGTAGAGAATCCTAACCGAAAACCCAGCTCAATCCTAAGCATAAAACACAGATAAAATCATACCCAAACCCACACTGGGATATAGAAATCCACAAAAGGGATAATAACCAACACATGGGTATGTATATATATTCTTTTACTTTTTCAAGACTACATCAAGATTATACTTCGGAAAATCATCAGGGCTTTGGACGGTCATTAGAGAGAGTCATTTCGATACCACAAGGCTAAAATGACCTAACTCATTATGAAATATTCGCGGAATATAATTTACATTTCAAATTTATTTTACTATAATAATCCAACCAGAAACCCTTTAAACAATCTTTGTTTCGTTCAGATGATCATTATTATGCGGCATTTATTAGAAATTATGATATTAGTACTTCGTGAGATTTTTTATTTTTTTTCAAGAATAAAGAGAAAATTTTATAAATCACTACGCAATACTGATATTTGTGAGATGTTATTAAGCCAAGTAAAACCTTCCTAGTTATATTCCTAATGCACACTGTGCCACCGGCCCACCGCCTACACAGCGGTAATAGGACCATTGGGATCACAACAAGGGGAACATTTGTTTAAGTTCAAAACCAAGTTTGAAAATTTGTTCTGGTTCTCTTCAATAGGACAAGTTTATGGTGGTCAGATAGATGTTTTCGAAGCAAATCTACACAATTAATTATTTATTCTTTTCAGATAGAGAACGGTTTCACAGGGATGCAAACAAATCGAGCTGCTCATGAGCAGTTCGAGGCACGGCTCGATTTTTTAACCGCTCATGGAGGCTCAGCTGGTTTAGAAATCGAGCCGAGCTCGAGTTGAGATTAACACTCCAAAGCTTGGCTCGGCTCAAAAAGCTCGACTCGTTTGTATAATCTTGGCTCGTTCATAGAGGCTCATTTAGTAAGAACCGTGCTCGGCTCGTTAGTGCCGCTGCTCGTTTACAGTCCAGTCAAGCCGAGCTCGAGCTCGAGTTTTGACTCATTTAGTAAAGGAGTCGAACTTGAATACTCCTACAATAAAATTCAGCTCGGCTTGTTTGTACCCTTACGGGTTCATAGAAAAATAAATACTATTGGATAGGTTAGGTGGAGTAGAGTATATATGTAGCTGCTAACCTGGGAAGGCTACTAGGAGTTAAAGATTACTTTACTCTCGTCATAAGTAAATTAACAACTTTATCAGTTAGAGTCAGATACTGGTAATTTAATTACTCCCTTATTATTAAACAACAAAAATAAAGCTTCAACTGTAATTGATTGGAGTTAAAAGCCATAAGATTAGCCATCAAATGCGCTGTTGTCTCATTAAATGATGAAAGTCAAACCCCAAACGTAAAAGATGAATGATGGGTGTTGTACCCTACTATTTTTGTCCACAGTCACGGTGTCCGGGTCAGCTTACACATATTTTAACTAGCTCACTCCCTGATCTACTCAAAGACACCACACATGGCTAGTTAGGAGATTCACAAAAAATTACTTTCTTGTGACGTGATCGATTCTGTGAGAAGAAAACTCACTAACTAACCGGATTAACCTTGGGTCACCCTACTACTATTACATAATGGTAAAATATGCATGATTGGCAGCTTTTTCTGGGTTTTCAACCTTTTGGACAACACTTTTTCCCTTTCAAGATCTTTGACTAATTTAAGTTTGTTTAGGTTATAAAATCTGATTTAAGGGTTGGTATCAATCCTGCTCATGACTCATCACATTCATGGGTTCTGTATGATAATTTGAGTCGATTCCTTTGTTGGACCAAACATTATTCATTATTCATTCCATGAAATAATATATCGAACCAATCCTACGCTTAGGTTCGATTATGATAATTAAACACATGATTTGATAACGTTCATGATTTGTACGATATTGGAAGCATAACCATCATTCACGTATGCCTTTCAAAAAAATAAAAAATAAAACTATCATTCATGTACACAGGCGACACTACACTTGTGAGAGTGGGGTCAGCCGACCCCACGGAGAATTTGTTTTTTACTACTATTATATTAAAATTTTCTAACAATTCATAAATGAACCCCCTAAATTTGGTGGTGACATCATTGGATAACTCCTAAAAATTCATAAAAAAGTTACTTTCTTTGTATGGCTTGTTTGAATCCTAGTTACTCGCTTTGTTCTTTTGATAAGGAGAGGTTGATATGTCTTGCTAGGTTGAGCTTTAAATGTGATTTTTGTTAGACCAAAATTTTTAATTGTCATTACTGTGATGTTTTTCGTTGATTTATAGCTGGTAAAAGTATTGATGTTTATGAATGACCTCAAATTTCCGAACTTCTGGAGTCGTCACTGTTCATGTAAAAAAATTAGGCTAAATAAAATAACCCATTCAAATAGCGGTATGTATTGTAGCATTTTCTTAACACGGAAAGAGTACAGATAAATAACTCGAATGCATGTGGAGCATGTGGGTAGATTTCCTATGCTCGAATCGAGGGTCCAATCCACCCAGAGAGAAAACATGAGCCCTTGATACACACATATCACATACTACCTACCAAAATTTTTGTAGAACCAAAGTCAATTGTCAATAGCCAAAGGAGTAGTTCGGTTGATTGGTGAGTTTGCTCTCTACATAATTGATCAAGTTCGATTAGTAGGGTCAAGTTTGTAAGAAAGTAATTTTTTGTGAATCTCTTAGTTTTGACGTAGATGATCTGTCTTTGACCAGACCGGAGAGGAGTGTAACGACCCGGATTTTCACCCTCATTGTTTTTTTTAATAAAATATTTTAATTAGTTAGGTTTTTATATTAATTTAGTGATTATTATTCTCTAATTACATTAAACCCTAGATTACCTAATCTTGCGTTGAGGACTCGCATTATCTAAATTCTCTACATATTTGACCATAAATCTTTTTCACTACAAATGTATTGAGGTGCATATCATTATCATACACTCTCATGCATGTATTTATACACACATAAGTCTCCTATATATATGTAGATTTAGGAAGAGGAACTGTTGTCAACCAGGCGTTAGAAAAAGACCGGAATCTGAATTCAAACCTCTAGAATGCTTTATTCTGTCGTTTTATATTCTGGATGACTGTAATCATAACTTTGCCACTAAGTATTTTCTATTGATGTAATCAAATTCAGTAATTTGGATGTTGAACTTATTATTTCCGCTACAAACAAAGGAATCATTTTGTCTACACAAACCTTTTTTCACCATAAATTATTTAAATAATGCTTCCAAAAATCGGGGGATTAACAGAGGTGGTCATAAGCTGACCTGAACATCCGTGACGGTCGGGGAAAAAAAATCAAGTGTCAACAGGCGGAAAACTGAACCTCCAGTTGACTTCACTTCAACAACTGTTGCATGTTACTTGCACTTGTAAGTTTTCGTTTGGCACCAACATATTTTGGTGTTATCAAAAAGATCAAAGATGCATACGAAGACAAGAAAACCACCATACAAAAACTGAAACCCAATAATTTAAAAAAGCAATTGCCAAATGAGGTGCTAACAGATATTGGTGGTCGATCCATGGGAGCATTGGTCACTATAGTTTTCCTATTTCTTGTAATTAGTTTAGTAAAAAGGTCTTTCAATCATGTAAAGTAGAGTTAAAGGTCCATGTGGTGGCAAAGCATCTTCATTTCCTAACCCTTAAAGATAGGAATTAAATTTTATATAACTTGACATGCATGAATAAGAGTTGCAAGAAAATCACTAGCAAGTGAATTGCATTTCAGTAGTGGTTGATAGTGTGTGCAAACAAATATTAATGTGTTGAAGTCGACCTTTTGTTTTCTTTTGATCATCGATTGTGTAAACTATCAATAACGAATGCAGAAGTGGATGGTTCGGGTTACCTTTCGCAAACTTTAATCGAACCAAATTTTTGGTTAATGAATTACAAACTCCATATCACTTACTAGAACAACAACAATCTCTTGCGATGGAGTTATACTATGAGTTTCGAGTATTACCCTCAATTCCATGTCAATGCCAAAGCTTCGAATCGCCCTATGAACTCAATAATTAATATTCTTGTGTCTACCTTTTGTGAATACCCTGCAAGAATAATACAGAGAGAACATCCTAGATGCCTAGATGCATAAAATTTCGACAAATAAAAGTGTCATAATCTAAATTCGTTTAACAGAGACTGATTCTCATAACTTAACCTCGTGTTATAGTACAGATTAGCTAAAGATTTTGCAAGTGAAAGATACTGGAGTAATATGTAACCAAGGGCTTGTTGGTTCTCTCACAGGCGAGACCAGAGTTTGAGCCTCAGCAGAGGCGTTGGGGGTTTAGGGCTATGGATAGCTTCTAGACACCCTCTGGACTAACTCACTAACTTTCCCACTAACCCCCACTGATGTATATCGAATGACAAAAAAAAAAAAAAAGAGTAATATGTACCACATATATAAATTGATTAATTAATTTGTATTGCCCCTGGTTTAAGGAAAGATTAGATGCTTAGTAGGTTGGGAGATCTTTGGAAGATCTCCTGGAATAAAATTGACATTAATAACCATTTGAACACGTAGTTAAAGATGCACGACAAAACCCTATACTTTAACATGGACAATTAGAGAGACAATATATGCATCTTAATTAGTTGAAAGAATCAAAGGTCACATGAACACCCATCATACAAATTTCATACTTCTCATCCTCGAATTATAATTCTCTTGTCTTCCTTGTTGCATTTGATCATATTTTGACTTCTAAAATTTCGGACTGATACAAATTTTCCGGATTAATTTCATCACTCAAACTTCAGATATTCGTTCTTTGTGAGAGAGAGAGAGAGAGATATACTATGGTTCAGTTCGCCAAGGCAATTGTTGGTGGTGTTCCTCTGTGGTCTAGCCGTTTTATCTTGTGAGACAAATGTTGGCCTTGCAACCTCCGACACCCTCGGTGAGGCAGCGAAATCTTTTATGAGGAGACTGTGTTACATAAGACTCGGTCCACGTATTTTTTTGTTATTCATTCATGTAATATGTACATTCAATTTATTGTTTATGGAAATTGTTTCGTGGATTATATTTGTATTTCGTTTTTCCCAACAAAATGAAGGTGGAACTGTGGAGGGATTTCTACTCTTTCGGGAAAGAGTCTAAAGTCGCACACGCACACACCAATAGGCAATAGACAAACAATCACGTTTACCTGCATTTGTGGGTCTTTGCAACATGATTGATTACAATGTGCCTAAATTTATGCTGCCCCGTGAACGTTACCAGGGGCGGTTCTAGCCTATTTGAGGCCAATGGCAAAATTTCAAACTAAGGCCCTTTTTTTTTTTTTTTTGTTATTGTGCATCATATAGACATATACAACCTTCTGTTTTTCAAGGCATCATGGTGACTTGGGGCATGTAGTGAGCAATCACAGTTGTTCATTCGGCAATGATCGGGATTATCTTACATACAAGATTAAGTATTTTACATGCCGAATAATTTCATTTAATCCAGACCATTGATTGCCGAATGAACGGTTGTGATTGCTCCCTACAGGAAGCCCCCAAACGACTGTGATTGCTCACTCGTACAAAGAGCTTTTCTGATCTCTTGAACTTTTTTCTTTCTTAGCGTTGAATTCCAGGAAAAAAATTTGGGTACCTACCGGGTACTACGTGGCCAAGCCTACGTGGTACCCGAACGTTTCATCCGGGCCATCCAAAAGTGTATTGGACGGCCAACAGCCGAGATTGAAACACCCTCTCTCCTCTTTCTCTCTCCAAATCCGAACCGCCCAAAGTGAAAATGGACGGCCTAGATGAGCCGAAGGGGTACCACGTGGTGCTCATTAATTCGGTACTGAAAAATTGCTCAACAGGAAGTTTTATATAAATGCAGCTTTAAATTTCTTTTTGTGGGTAAGGTCACCGCGTCGATCTATTTGATCATGGGCGACTGTTGACTAGCCTATCAGAGCTTGACGCGTGGCGTGCCCGTCTATTATGGACACGCTAGATTCTGAATTAAGTCAATACGTTGGATAAACCTCAACGTGAGGAATATACCTCGCGGAAGGACAAGGTTAAAACATAATAACCCAAGTATAGAGTGCCCTTGACAAAGGGACCCCATATTATGAGGAATTTACCTGTCACGACCCTCCTAAGAGGGAATCAACACGACAAGAAGTAGTTGTTACCTGTGATTTAGGCTCGCGACTACACCTGGCCATTAGGCAGGGGTCAGGAAGGTCATTTGAGCCTCGATTAGGGTATTGGCACGACCCAAAGGGGTCACAGCCATGCCTACTACAGAACAGGAATATGGGAGATATAAGTGGCTTGGCGGATTAAGAAGATAAGGGATCGTCGCAATGAAATGACATGCACCGACTATGTCGCGAGGGTCACCCTTGCGACTGGTGACGTCACCCACGTGGCCTTAGTTTACGGAGAGAGCAAGTGTCCTCATACTATAAGGAGAATGTTTGCAGCCCAATGATTGGCTACAAATCCCTATAAATATGGAGACATTCCTTCACAAATTCGAAGAGATTGACTCGTCCTCAAGGCACGAAAATTCTAGAGAGAGAAAACGGTTTAGAGCCCTTGAATCATGAACACTGTTCTTGTGAGAGCTCGCGAGCCCATTTCTCTTAGGATGGTGCGTGGGGATATCGATCTTAGAAGGTGGACTGAATACCACTGCCTTCTTTCTCTTTGTACTTGACTTGATCTTTCACCCCATTACACACTCCTTTATTCTCGATTAATCATTGGTTATTGTTTGTCTCTCCAAGTTGAATTCATTTAACTAACCAAGAACCTATCCTACTTTTTGAACGGGGTTAACTCCCCTCAAGACCCCAGTCCTCCATACTCCTTCAAACCTTCTCTTTATGAACGATTTTTGGCATTGGATTAATGATATGCATAGTTTAATTTCGTACATTTGACAGTGAGAGCATCCCCGCAATAACACCTCCAAAAAGTTTGTAAATAGTGCACATTTTTTAGTTTAACTACCAACATCTCTTTCAATACTCCAACAATCTTCTCTATTATCCCTCTATTTTAATTAAATATAATAAATAAACAAATAATTGGTGGGTGAATAATGCCTCAATAAATGGAGGTGCATTTGTTAAGTTACTATTCACATATGCACTTTAGGGAAGCATTTTGTTGAGACTGTTGTAGGCTCTATTCACTGTTTTTGCTTGGTAAAATAGTTGAAAGAGGCATTTGTGGAGCCTTGTTGGGCTTGCTCTGAAGAAGATAGTTGCAAAAAAAAATAAAAATTATCGGACATCATTAGTGTTGTGAACAACAATTATTAAATGGGCTATAAACATACTTATAAGCTTAGGCTGTAAATTTTAGAAACAAATATTTTTTCACGTGCTTTTCGATTTCCGATAAAATAACTTTTTATAGTATGTTCTTCACTGTAAATGTGATCAACGATTTGGATCATTGATGCGGTTCGAAAGTAATTTCCTAAAGATAAAGAGAAGGTCTCGAGGAGTGTGAGGATTGGGATATTTAGGGGACGCTAGTTTTGCTAGGACACCTACATTGGGCTTAGAAATTGGAGGACTTCGAAATTAACGTGAGACCTTAGGCGGCCGTCTCAACTAAGGGTCATTTGGCGCGCAAGTCCAAAGTCCGTCAAGCAAACAGGCTAGCCTGACCCGAATAATGTATGGGTTGTGTTTGGTGATCGAAGCTCGGCTGCCCGTCTATCCGCCCGTAAATCCCTTTTTAGCTCGCAAAGTAAATAATAAATGTCCATGCCCATTTGCAAAATACACTTTCTTTTGGAAAAAATTTCCCCTCACACACTCTTTCGACAAAGTTAAAGTAGAAAATGAGTGATTGTGATTGTGTGATTAACATAGACCAACATATTAGTTATCATATTATTTTCTTTGATGTCTCAATTCATAGAATATTTCATTTATCTCATGGGTGTTCAAGTGTATAGTTTTGTTTTATTTTGTTACTATTAATGTGACTCAAAACAATTTTACTGTTTTGGACCGTTGGTTCTTATTTTTTTGGTGCTTCACTAGTCTTATAAAGTGGACTTTGTAAGTTCAAAATGGTTCATTTTTCTACTTTCGGTACTTGTAACAACATACTTGTAACAATGACTTTTTTCTTTTCCGTTGCACTATTTATACTTGCATGTCCATTTAAATTTTGATTAGAAAGCAAAAAAAAAAAAGGGTCTTTAAAAAACCCCAGCCACCTGCATGACTCATGGCCCACTGTCCCGCCCGTTAGGCTTAAGCCTGTGGATTGGACTTGGACTTCAACTTTTGATACATAACTCGACCAGCTAACAAAAAAAGCCCGCTAAACCTAATCTACGAATGGACTTGGATAGTAACTTTGCAGCTGACCCGGGCCGATAATGTCATAATGACCCTTAGTCTCAACTATCTAGTGGTTGTGCCACCAATGCACGGTACTCAATTTGTTTCTTACTGCAATTTTTTGGGATCATTTAAGCTTGTCTACTACATTTTTAAGATTTCATGTTCAACTTTTTTTTCGCGAGCAACCTTGAGATCAACTCACTCCTACTCGTAAGCGTGTGGAAGAGGCCACAGAAATTAGTCTAGAGTACTTGTAAGCTAGAGTTGAAATCAGCTCGGTTCGGTTTGGTGGGTTTTTGACTTTTTTCTCATATTTTCCACCGAACTAATCGGTTTCATCTCATCCTAGACCGCAAACAAAAATAGCTCTATTTGTCGGTTTAAACCGCACCGAACCGTTTACAAAATAAAAACTAAACCAAATCGAACCAAACCCTTACTTAAGGCCTGATTTGGCAAAGAAACATAAACATGTTTCTTGGTTTTTTGGGAGCTAATAAACCATGCTCCTTTGGCAAAAAAACAAGTGGTAATTTTTTGGTGACACGTGTAATTATGTGTGCCGTTGGTCTCTTTATAAAGGGTGAAATAAACCACTATTTGAAACCAAATGAGTTTATAGTTTATTGTTACATAAACCAAAAAAACAAAAAATATATTTATGTTTCTTTGCCAAATCAGGCCTAAGCCGATCGAATATGAAAAAAATACTGTACCGATTTGGTAAGTAGGTTCAATTTCTCAATAAAATTATCACAACTCTATCGTAAAGCTAACCAGGACACCTTGCATTAACTGAAGATTAAAAAAAAAAAAAAAAACTTGCATTAACCGAAAGAAAAAGAACAAAAAAAAAAAGAGCCCGAGTTTCGTCCCTCCATGCTTCCATGGTTCGTTTCGTTTGGGTAGACATTCAAATCCTAAACGGCTACGACCCCTCCTCTTCAAAACTTTCATGGTGTCTCTTCTCTCACTGCTTCATCTTCGTCGACTCCACCCACCCCATCCCCACATCCTCTCCGCCACTACTCCAAATGTCCTATTCTTTCGCCACATATCTTACAATCATGTTGATCCGAACCTCAATTCAACGACCTCCACCCCATCACCATCCCAATCTGTCGTCCGATCAGTGTGCTCTTTGGTCTGCCAATCATACTACCAAAACCAAACCCATTTCAGGAAAACACCTCCACGCCTACACCTCTCAATCGATTCATCCTACTTGACTCCTGACCAGGCCATAACCGTCGTCGCTTCTCTCGCCGACGAGGCGGGATCGATGGTGGCCTTGAGTTTCTTTTACTGGGCAACTGGGTTTTCAAAATTCAGGCACTTTATGCGGTTTTACATTGTTTTAGCCACGTCGTTGATCGGAAATAGCAATTTCGATAGAGCTCATGAAGTAATGCAGTGTATGGTGAGGAGTTTTGCTGAAATTGGAAAGTTTAAGGAGGCTTGTGATATGGTTATTGAGATGCAAAATCAAGGATTAGTGCCAAGCGCTGAGACTGTGAATTGTATAGTTAGTCTGGGTAGTGAAATGGGTTTGTTTGAAATTGTGGAGAAAGTGTTTGATGAAATGTCTGACAGAGGGTTTTGTCCTGATTCTTTTAGTTTTAAGCTAATGGTTATTGGGTATTGCAGGATGGGTAGAATTGCAGAAGCGGACAGGTGGTTGAGTTTGATGCTCGGGAGGGGGTTTCTCGTTGATCATGTGACATGCACTTTGATCATCAGCAGGTTTTGCGAAAACGATCATGTGAATAGAGCATTGTGGATGTTTGGTAAGATGCGGGAGATGGGGTTCTCTCCGAATATGATAAACTTTACTGCTATGATTCATGGGTTGTGCAAGAGGGGTAGCATCAAGCAAGCATTTGAATTGTTTGAGGAAATGGTAAAAAAGGGCTGGAATCCTAATATTTATACCCATGCGGTGTTAATTGACGGGCTGTGTAAGAAAGGATGGACTGAGAAGGCATTTAGGCTTTTCCTTAAGCTTGTTAGAAGTGATAATTACAAACCGAATGTGTACACGTACACTGCTATGATTGGCGGGTATTGCAAAGAGGAAAAGTTGAACCGGGCAGAGATGTTGTTGACTAGAATGGAGGAACAGGGATTAGTTCCTAACACCAACACATATACCACTATGATTGATGGCCACTGCAAAGTAGGTAATTTCAATCGTGCTTATGAGCTGATGGATGTTATGGGTAGCAAAGGTTTCACACCCAATGTTTTTACATACAACACCATTGTCAATGGACTATGCAAGAAAGGAAGGGTTCAAGAGGCTTTCAAACTGCTGAAAAGGGGATTTAAATGCGGACTGCAAGCTGATATAGTCACATATAACATCATCATATCTGAGCACTGCAAACAAGCTGATACTATCAGAGCCATGGCATTTTTTAGCAAGATACTCAAAGCTGGCATTACACCGGATATTCATTTATACACCTCGTTAATAAGCTCCTTTTGTAGGCAAAAGAAAATGAAAGAAAGCCAGCAGCTTTTTGATGATGCCATCAGGCTTGGCTTGGTTCCAACTGAGAAAACGTACACATCCATTATATGTGGTTACTGTAGAGTTGGAAATAGTAGCTTGGCTGTTCAGATATTTGATAGGATGTGTAAGCATGGTTGTCTCCCTGATAGTATTACTTATGGTGCTCTAATAAGTGGGCTTTGTAAAGAGAGTAATTTGGATAAGGCTCGGAGGCTCTATGCCTCCATGATAGACAAGGGGCTCTCCCCGTGTGAAGTTACTCGGCTGACATTAGCTTATGAGTATTGCAAGAAGGATAAGTGTTCCACTGCCATGAGTCTCTTAGATAGATTAGACAAAAAGTTGTGGATTCGCACAGTTAATACATTGGTCAGGAAGCTTTGCAGTGAGAGGAAAGTGGAAATGGCAATGTCATTTCTCCACAAACTAATAGATAAAGATCCGAATGTGGATCATATCACTCTTGCAGCATTCATGACTGCATGTTATGACAGCAACCAATATTCTCTTGTTTCAGATGTGTCTGAAAGGATTTCCCAAGGAATCGGATAGCAAATAGCAGCCCAAACATTATAGAGGAGTGATGAATATTTGATATGCTTAAATTGATGGAGCCCCCAAAAATGGTACTATATTCACTTCATTCTCTTCGCTAATTGATGTTGGATTCTTGGACCTTTTGCAATGTGGATAGAGTTTTATTGGTAGATTAACTTTTTGGGAAGCTACAAGCATAATGAGCCAGTTACTTCTCAGATGTCTTGAGGAGCTATACAGGTGATGTGGTGTTATGACCAGATGTCTTGAGGAGCTATACGGGTGATGTGGTGTTATGACCCTGGATTGATAACTCAAGACAACATATTCGGGGCATCCTACCAGCTTCAATAAGTGTATGGGCTGGAGGAATATCTTCTCGTAGTCTTCTCACTGATGATTGAGCTTTGAACATCCTTGGAATCTCGAATAATCGAGAGTCTCCTTAAAGGTAAGAAAGAATGTCTTGCGAGCCTTATGCTTGAAGAACTGCTATTGCTTCATTATTATTTAGCACTTAGCACAATCAGTATGTAGGATTTTTAATAACAAATGGAATTTATTTGATTTTTTGCTTCTCTCTCTCGGTACCGAGTATAAAGTTGATTAGAATGTTAACCAACGTCAACATGCCATGTTTCCAACCGATGATATGGAGCCTAGAAGTCTTTCATTCTGTTCTTCAGCACCAATGACCGAGCTAACTAGTTTGCCTGATATGTTTTGATTAAGCCTTGTCTCTAGAGTTGGGTTGCTTTTTCATTTTGCGGGTTCAAATGATTCTTACAATTTGTATGTCATAAACACTGTAATTTTACTGGATAGTCTACATCCTTTCATTTTTCAGATCTCTGCAGTTTTTTTAAGCGCAGATATGTATATATAGTGATGGCTTCACAGCCTGCCAAAGAAGTTTTCAATTTCCTTGCACTGCATTGTTTTTCACTACGGGAATAGTTATTGGCAGAGCACTAGTATTCTGGAAGTATACCGAAAGAAAGTTCTTCACAATAACTCTTTAGTATAGAGAGACACCATTTGTTATATGGATGTTCATACTTCTCTTTATTCTGCAAAGTAATAAAAAAAAAAAGGCCCAAGTGCGAGCCTAAGGTTTCACTCAAACCCCAGCTCAAGGTTGTCATGAGTCATGGTTCTTATTGGGACAGGGATGTGAACTTGTGACAAAGCTTTTCTGCGATTCATTTCGTAACAAAAAACCATTCAAATATGTTGGATGGTTTTTTTAAGTCAAGAGTTGCTACTCAATATGTGATGAAAATCCCATAGGATGACAAAAAACTCAATTCAATCTTTTCTTCACTTTGGTTGAAGTATAGCGTTTCTCGACTGTGACTACTTCTATCAGCAATTCTTAGCACTGTTTCATTTCATAGCATGCACTCTCTTTGGTTGAAGATTTATTCAGATACTTATGTATATTCTTGCGAATGCTGATCGAATCACCATGATCAGTAACTGTATTAGAAGTTGGTCTGGCAAGTACTCGTGATGGAGTATCTCTCCTTTCTTGTTGCTCCTTCATCATTCAAACCTAGAAACCCTATCAAGAGAAGGCTCCTAAAGGACCTAAACCTCATATGCATATACCACCTCATTAGAGAGACCGAGTGCTAAGCGAGCTACTCATCTCAGTTTGATCATATTTCTCGACATCATTCATTAGGGATCACTCAAAACTTTTCTACCTTCAAATAGGATCAAACTGCAATTCCATCTGTCTGCGCTCATAGGCATGAGGAAGGACTAAGGAGCCTAGTGGCGCATTTCAATTGTCAATGCTGTACTAATTACTTGATTAGTTATCAATGTGTTTAGCATAAACCTCAATCATTGTGCTCATTGCAGATGTTGATGCTCCTTCCTATAAGCTGTTATTGGGATTATCTCAAATTGCAAGAGTCTGTTGCCAATGGTAAATGAAGCATATACTGAGAGAAGGTAATAGCTGTGCCAATTCTTCGGGCTAAGGGAATTGGTATTCATCAAGAATTTTTTTTATACAATAATGTGGTGATGGCATTTTCTGATTAAAAGGCATACTTGATGGGTTATTTGTTTTACAGTGTCGAGTCTAATGTGTTTTCTACTACTTCTTTAGCTTTTCAGACTGTATAAAACCACAAATTGCCAGTTTATTCATTTCTAACAAGTATTACGAAGGCATGCTGTTTGAACGGACTGCCAAATGACAATTTGACCCTCAAGATTCGCCGGTGATCTGTTCTGTTTTTATTTACTATTTCCCCCTTGTTTATGATTTGGATTTCATTTTAGTATGTTTAATCTGATAAGGAGTAAAGCTGCCTTGATAATGGCGTTTTTGCTACTTTCCTTGCAATGGGAGTTTGCACTTAAGATTCTGGTTCCCATGTGACACAGAAACAAGCATTACCAATCGTTACCAATTTTTAAATCTGAGATAATCACTCCAAACATTCAGCTAATATCCAAAGACAGCTCACTTCCTCCTCCCATCTGTAAAAAAAACTACGATACTGGGTACGTATCTCACCTCGTATTTTTCGGTGTAGAAATTCTATAATACAATGACGTATCCTATGCTATATTCACGTATCCCAATTCGGTACATATCTTACAATTACTTATTGAAACAAAGTAGTACAAAACTTTAATAAGCGGTACCCAAAACACATTCTAAATTGTTTGATCGAATTATGGCAACATTCAAATCATTTAAAGAAAACCAAAACTCCATCCGTTAAAGAGCTTGAATAGAAGAAAGAATGTAGTTCGATCATAGTTTGCACGAATCATATAAGAGCTCTTCTTATCTTTCCTTGACCAAGGCACCAGATAGCCTAAATGTGATAGACCCCACTTGAGAAATTTGAAGAAAAAACGTAGTTCAATCATAGTAAAATTTTCTTAATCTATTAAGACTCTTATTTTTCATAGTTGGAACAAATTGCATTGTAATTCGGTATCTTACCATACGCGATACGCAATACATATATCATGATACTCCTACGATTCATAAAATGAAAAAATAAAAAATAAAAAATGATACACACAATACGCATCTCAATTTGAAAACAATGATCCCATCTAGTGGTCCTTTTAATTTAGCTGGGGGAATAGACATGTTGAAGAGCTTTCTCAAATCACATTGGCCCAGCCCAAAATTAGCCGTTAGAGACTTGAACGGTCAGCCTACCGTTAGTTGCTAGTACTACTGTAAAGTCAACTTCTTCTATAAGATCTACTCCACTTTCCAAATCACAAGCAATCTCTCTCCATTCTCTCCTCAGAGTTTCCTATTTATTCTCTCTCCTGTCTCTCCTCTAGCTGCATCATCGTATTCTCCGATCGAACCTTAAAAACTCTCTCTCTCTCTCTCCGATCAGTTTATTTTTCTCGGAGAGCGAAATGGGTATGGTAGTGGTGATATCGCTGCCATTTATTCTCCTCTGCCTTCTACTCGGTTTCGGGTGCTATTTCCTGGGCAGAGCCAAAGGAAGAAAAGAAATGTACACCAATGCCCAGGTTTTTGGATCACCCACACCACCACCAGGTAGCAATTCTGCTGCTGCTGCTGCTTCTTATCCTTCACCCTATTTCAAGCCAGACAACTCGGCCAATGTTTGAGCAACTATTGTTCCCTTTCGAAAATGGAGCTTATTTGTTTGTTTTTTATGCAGAGAATGTAATATTATGTATCTCCATATGTATTGCATACTTTCTGTTTACAGATTTTGTTCGCTAATTTGTTGTGATTATCATAAAAATTTGCTGGCCGGACACCTGAGTTGTCAAATAAAAAAAAAATTGGTGCGATTATGTTGTCATGGTGTAAAGTCCCAATTGAGATGGGGCTATGAGAATCGGTATGGATTGGTTCTATGGTGATCAATAAGATTGGTTAAAGCTTCTTTTGGGATCTCAGAAGCCAGTTTTGTAATTTTTTTTTTTGTCACACATTTGCGTCAACTATTTTTAATTTAAGGGTTTAGGTCGAGCAACATCATCTTTATGTCATATGACGAAGTGGTCATTCAATAGGTCATCTTATTTAATCATAAGTATTAAGTACTCTCCCGGAAAACAAAAGAAGAAGTATGGAATGAGTAGCTGATTACAGGTCGCGGGCCCACGAATCCCGAGTTCTGGCCGCGGTCTTGTCCAGGTATTTGGTGACTGCGGTCTGCGCAATTCTCATTCATCTCTAATTGAAATTCGCTAAACTCTAAACCCCCTAAAGGCCCACCTCACACGGTGTGAGTCTAACTTTAATTTAAAGGTAAAAACCCATAAATCGTTTATGGAAAAATTTCAAATTTTCCAACAATCCCTCATATGAATGACATTGGTCGAAACCGACACGGAAGGCTCGGAGAGGGAGTACAACGGATCAACTCCGCATAGGATATGTAGCTTTTGTCTTTAAACCTTCTCTTATGAAAACCTATCAAGTTTATTGGTTGACTAGTGTGCGGTCCTGCTTTAAACTGTTCTGCCGTTTGTGTAAACCGAGACAACATGCCTCACACGGAACATCACCTGACACTATTCTGTTCACACTATCGTGTTCGTTTTGGCCGTAAACACTCTCCTGGTTCTGCGAGTATTTTCTTGAGAATTATGCCTTCTTCTGTTTTCTATTTTTGTCTGCTTCTAACTTTATGTTTTCCAAAACATATACTCCACTAATGAATTACAATGGTCACAAATTTGATGAAGCTCTAAAAAAGGTGTGTTTGTGTGAGGTGGCAGCGGGCAGTTGAATGATTTTTAATTGCCGACTAGCCACTTGATCGTGTCATAAGAAAGATTCAATTAACCGGTACTTGTATTTTGTTTTAGCTACACAAATCGATTGTCTGTTTATAATTGAGATTAAGCACTTGCCGTGTCCCGTGACGAGTAACATTGAAATCTGTAGTAATTTCTTTGTATCAGCCCATTAGTGTATGTAAACGGAAACGGGTTCATGCTGCGCACTATGTGCTGTGCAATTCTAACCGTTCAAATATTTTTTCAATGGTCCATATTTTTTGTATTGTTTGCGCGAATAGTTTCAAAAAATTCGGACCATTAATTCCCGAGATGAACGGTCAGGGTTGCACAACACACAGTTGCACAGCACGCCACCGTGGATAATTTAATTAAGATCTAGCAAGTTTCACTTTTTAGTAGTTAATTGTTTCAATTAGTTGTAGTCGCACTCGCACTTGCACTCTAAGGAAAGAGGAATGAAATAAAGGCTTTTTTCGCGGAAAATAAATTGTAACTCATTTCTCAAAGTGCTCTCGTCCTTATGTGAATGGGGCAAATTTGCAAGTGGTGGTTAGCTCATGCGGTAGAGCTCTTAGATGCCCCACATTGTATTTTGGGATCGAGTCCCCTTGCCCCATGTAATAGATTAGGAATAACGAATGACAAAAAAAAAAAAAAAACCCAAATTCAAATTTATCAACAAAAATTTGTGAAACCAAATTCAGATTCAGAAATATGCTCAGAAAGTTAATGTGAACCAAATTCAAATTTGCAAGTGGTGGTTAGCTCATGCGGTAGAGCTCTTAGACGCCTCACATTGTATTTTGAGCTCTTAGATGCCCCGCACGTGCGCTTGTCTTTTCATTTAACTTGATTTTTCGATTCCCATAATGAGACAATTCTCATTCGTCTCTAATTGAAATTTGGTAATCTCTAAACCCGCTAAAGGCCCACCTCACACGGTGTGGGTCTCACTTTAATTTAAAGATAAAAACCCATAAATCTTTTATGAAAATATATCTATTTTCCAACAATCCCCCATATGAATGAAATTGGTAGAAATTGACGCGGAAGACTCGGAGAGAGAGTACAACGGATCAACTCCGCGTAAGATATGTAGCTTTTGGCTTCGAACCTTCCCTTGTGAAGACCTATTGGGTTAACTGGCTGACCAGTGTGCGGTCCCGCTTTGAACTATTTTGTTGTTTGTGTAAACCGAGACAACAGGCCTCACACGGAACCTAACACTTTTCTGTTCTCACTATCGAGTTTGTTTTGGCCGTAAATATTCTCCTGGTTCTGCGAGTATTTTCTTGAGAATTATGCCTTCTTTTGTTTTCTATTTTTGTCTGCTTCAACTTTATGTTTTCCACAACCTATAAGGAATTACAACTGTCACAAATTTGATGAAGCTCTAAAAAAGGTGTATTTGTGTGAGGTGGCAGTGGGCGGCTGAATGATTTTTAATTGCCGACTAGCCACTTCATCGTGTAATAAGAAATATTCAATTAACCGGTACTTGTATTTTGTTTTAGCTACACAACAACTTTGTCTTCTTTTAACTAAAAAATACACTTCTGAATAGAAAATCGATTCTTTGTTTATGTTAAGAAATATTGTCTCACATTGCTTAGGAGATGAATTGGTGATCACTTAATATATGCTGGGACCTCTCCACTCATTGCCAATTGGTTTTGAGTTGGATGTTTCCACATGGTATCAGAGCAGGGCACATTCCACTCCACATTTAAAAAAAAAAAAAAAATCACAATCCACACCGCACGATAGACCAGCAAAAAAGGCTACACGATGATAGGACCCAAAAAGTGGCCACACGTGACAGACCTCAAATGCGGCTGCACGTGAGGGGGGATGTTAAGAAATATTGTCCCACATTGCTTAGGAGATGAATGAGTGATCACTTAATATATGCTGGGACCTCTCCACTCATTGCCAATTAATTTTGAGTTGGATGTTTCCACAGTTTATAATTGAGATTAAGCACTTGATGTGCCCCATGACTAGTAATATTGAAATCTGTAGTAATTTCTTTGTATCAGCCCATTGGTGTATGTAAACATCAAAAGACTCAGAACATGGGTAATTTAATTCAGATCTAGCAAGTTTCACTTTTGAAAAGTGTAAAGAAAACTGAGAGATCGAACAACCATCTATGAATACTTAATTGGAAATGGCTACAATACACACCCCTTTTTGGGTGCATATGGTGCATATCATATGCACCCATGTTATCTATCGTTGGATCTTAAAAAGTTACGAATCAACTACAAAAAGTTACGAATAGAATTAAACCATTTTTCATGTAAAAACAAAAAGTATCAAAGCGAATTTTTTTCAAAACAAACTACTTTTTGAAATTTTTTGTTGAACACAGTTTTTCGAGGAAAAAAAATTTTGAAAAAAGTTTTTTAAAACAGTTTTATGGATAAAAACTAGTTTTTTGTAAACAGTTATTTTAAAAGAATAAAATTTGAAAAATAGTTTTTTTTTCAAAAGTCTGAAAAAAAAATTTGTTTCAAAAAGTTGTTTCAAAATTAGTGTGTTTTTTTATCCTTCAAAAAAATTCAAAAAAGTATCTATTTTGAAAAAAATTCTCTTTGATACTCTCTCCGTCCCACAAAATTTGTTCGGCACGGAGTACTAGGAATAAAAAAAAACTAGTTCTTTGTAAAAAAAAGTTAATTTTTTTCCAACAAATAATAGAACAAACATTAATCTATTAATCGGAGCAAAAAAATTATTTTCTATCTTGACAAAAGTCTATTTTTTTTGAATCCTTGGACTCTGTGGCGGACAAACTTTATGGTACCGATGTAAAGATACCAAAATGCTACATAGCGCATGGTGTGCCCACTTTTCGGGTCCTACACGAATAATTTGAACCGTTCAATAATTTTAAAATAATTTTTCGACTACCTTGGAAAAAAAAATCAGCTTAATTCGATATGCCTAAGTGCTTAATCCAAATTTCAAGTTTTTCATTCAGAATTGAATTTTGGATAAATCACTTATGCCTATCCAATTGAGCTGATCTTTTAAGAAGACACTTGAAAATTTATTTTAAAATTATTGAATAGTTCAGATTATTCGTGCAGGACCTAAAAGTGGGCTCCGAAATTTTTAAGGGTTTAAATTTTCAACTTGCACCATAGCTATAATTTGGGCTGGAGAAGTTGCGCTATTATTATATTTTAGAAAAATTTAATGAGTTATAAATTTTCAAATAAATTGCGTCATAGTTATAGTAAAAGTGTTTCCAAAATTTTAAGGGAAGATAGGCCCAAATTAGTATCTAAAATTAGTTTAGATTAAAAATTTCTTCTTCTTTCTTTTTTTTTTTGAAAATTGAAATTAAAATTATTTTAAAAAAAACTCATTTACATAATCAAAACACATTGGTCTCAACGATTACTAAGGCCATATAATATCAAAATATAATAAAATGTCATAGCTTAATATTTTTTTTAGTATTTTGAAGACTATTTGAAGCACATAATGTTAATTTTTTTCTTTTCTGAATTTTTAAGAAAATATATATATTTAATATATTACACAACACTTTTACTTACAGAGGAAATAGTAACATAACTGTTTATCATTGATTAAATATGTTATCTATAGTGATTGAATATAAAACCGGTTGCAGTATTCTCTCCAACCGTAAGAACCCCTTAAGCAGTCCCACATTGGGAAGTTGATATACTAACATGTGGTATATAAGGATCATCACCAGCTACTGTATAAGTTGAGGTTAACCTTTTTGAGCCACATGGTTAGACCAACCGTAAGCAGGTCAGCTGGAGTGGGTCGTTACATTAACCGGTTCCAAAATCTATTAGAGAGGTTTGATTACACTAACTGATGTCGATTGTCAACCATTTTTTATAACTCAACTTTGGAGACCACTTTTCTCGATTACCCCATTGATTGTGTTGTGTAATCGATTGTTCCAAGCCTTTTTTATAACTCAATTTTGAAGACCACTTCAATCAATTATGCAATCGATTATACATGGTTGAAAACTTACAATTTTTTTATTATGAAAGTTACGAGACGAACAAAAATATTACGAATCATGTTTGTGAAAAGTTACGAATTTTTGTCAAAAAGTTACAAAACGTACTAAAATGTTACGAATCATATTTGTGAAAAGTTACGAATTTTTGTCTGAAAGTTACGAAACATACAAAAATGTTACGAATCATATCTGTGAAAAGTTACGAATTTTTATCTTAAAGTTACGAATCATATTTATGAAAAGTTACGAATTTTTGTCCAAAGTTACGAAACGTACAAAAATGTTACGAATCATATTTATGAAAAGTTACGAATTTTTGTCCAAAGTTACGAACGTACAAAAATGTTACGAATCATATTTGAGAAAAGTTACGATTTTTCATCTCAAAGTTACGAAACCCATGAAAAGTTATGAAACACACGAAAAGTTATGAAACGAAAAAAAATGTTACGAATCATATTGTCTAAAAGTTACGAAATCTTAGTATAAAAGTTACGAATTACACGAAAATGTTACGAATGACCGGTTCTCCAGGTCATTTATTATGAGGTGGCGCAATATGGACCACACAATGGGTGCATATCGTACACACTTAAAATGGGTGTGTATTGTAGATTTTTCCTACTTAATTTAGAGGACATTAAATTTATGTTGGGAAAAAATGAAAATCATAAAGAAGTCAAATAAAATGAGAGAGGTAGCGACTAAATAGCGGTCAGTTTGTTAACGAGATAAGTTTGGAGGGGTATGATAAGAGAGGCTATGGTAGAAGGAGAATTAGTGTATAGGGGTAGTTATTGATACTGCATGATTTGTTTGGGTAAAGATTTGAATGGATAATTACATATTCTTAAATACTAGTGTCTTTTTTGTGATCGCATTTTCATATATGGAATCCGGATATGGATATAGATGGTCTATGACCTATTGAGACGGCCAATTGAGACGAATGACGTAATTAATCTTGGTGTCGGGGAATAATTAGTATTCCTAACTTTATATCCAACGGTGACCCATCTTTTTTACCGTAAAAAAAATAAGAGAGGAGAATATGCTGTATCCATTATCCAACACGTAATTAATCTTGGTGTCGGGGAATAATTAATCTTGAGCAATGTTGTGCAGTACAGTAAGTGCCATTTGCTTGGTATGCAAAGGAAAGGAAGGATGTTCAATTAAGTGTATCATTAGCGTATGGAGAGTTTTTTCACTATCCACCCGGGTGCACTGGCCAAGGTTACCATCTCTTCCACTAAGGCATCACCCATATCTGGCTCTGAAGTAATAAAATCAAGGACATTATCCGCAACCACTTGGAACAGTCTAACTAACTTGGTATCGCTTGGAAAGTGAACAATAACACTAAACGATGCATTTGCAGCATTGTAGGTCACACAATCAGAGTCGAAAGGGGAAAATGGTGGTAAATCAATGAGTTCATCAAATAGCACATCCTGAACATGCTTCGGGATGGTCAAAATATAGGATTTGGGAAGCCGATTGACAAAGAGCGTGAGAAGGATAAACTTGAATCAAAAGCGCGCTAAGGATACATTTAGTGATATACTTGCAATGGTCACTACAATGTCAACCACAATCAAAGACTCATGTTTATCTGTTAGATTTTGAAGATGTCGGACTGTATATGACTTCAAATCTTCTATTGTTGCGGGTTTGAGAAGTGGCCAATTTGGCACTAGGAGCTCGTGCAGAAGGAAGACAGCACGTGCAGCGGTGGCCCCAGTGAGTTGTCCGGTATAGTAATTAGTTGACTACAATAATAATTCTACATTTGTTTTCCCCCCCTTCCAAGATTTTAATTCAGATTCCGAAGGGTTCTCTTTTAAAGTAATCTCAAACCACTCTTTCACGTGTTCAGGCAAAATTGGGGAAATTAGAGCTTTTTCTGAGGGAGCCATTTTGAATCAAGAAATGGTTTTGTATCTCAGAAAGAAAGGGCGTGGTGAAACTTTTTGAAAACGACTCACTTGTAACTGCACTTCTTTAATTCGTGCTTTAGGTCTTCCTCCCCAGCTCTTTAATCCAAGTATACGAAAGGTCATGCCCCTTCATTCCTTGCCGAGCGGTAAGAGCATTTGGTGGAATTGGTGAGAATGCTGACATGAGTGAGGAGAAATCCTATGAAAAAACATAATGGCCTGCCAGTGGAAGGTTTTCTCCATTCAGTCAATCTCCGTAGAGTGAATCGGTCTTCTTTCTTTAGTCACTTTTGGATTTGAAACCATCTATAGCCCAATACCAAGAAAATTACAATTTTCAAGCTATTGACAATGTTCACTAGATATTCTCGATGGAAGGGGGAGCTTGGCCCGGAGAAAAGGCACCCTTTTTTCCTTCAACCGTGCTAATGGAATGACAAGTGCAAGAATTTGAAGCACCACACACTTCAATGGTTGTCAGAGAGAAACAAAACTTTTAGAGAGCGGGAGAGAAAAAACACAAGCGAGCCATTAGGTTTTGCTCTGAAAAGGGTTTTACTAAGGGTAGTTTTGTTCGGATTGTAAAATGAAAGGTTAGAAACAATACATATTTTAAATAAATAAATAAAGTTCAAACATATTTTTTGATGGAAGTTGCAATAAAACAATTTTAAAAAGATATTTTTGTAAAGGCATCATAGTGTTCCCAAAATATTTAAATCAAGAAATGAACTCTGAGCCCGATCCACAATATGATGCCTTTCTTTCTGAGATACAAAACCATTTCTTGATTCAAAATGGCTCCCTCAGAAAAAGCTCTACTTTCTCCAATTTTGCCCGAACACGTAAAAGAGTGGTTCGAGATTGCTTTAAAAGAGAATCATTCGGAATCTGAATTAAAATATTGGAACGGGGGAAAACAAATGCCAAATTATTATTGCAGCCGGCTAATTTACTATCCAGGACAGCTCATTGGGGCCACCGCTGCACGCGCTGTCTTCTACACGAATTCCTAGTGCCAAACTGGCCACTTCTCAAACCCGCAACAGTTGAAGATTTGAAATCGTATGCAATCTGGCATCTACAAAATCTAACAGATAAATGTGAGTCTTTGATTGTGGTTGACATTGTAGTAACCATTGCGGGTCAAATTTTGCCACTAGGAACCTGGCTAGTCATTGAATGTATCATTGACGCGTGTTTTGATTCAAGTTTATTTGACCTTGTCACGCTCTTAGACAACCGACTTCCCAAATCCTACATTTTGACCATCCCGAAGCATGTTCAGGACGCGCTAGTTGATAGACTCATTGATTTAGTACATTTTTCCCCTTTCGACTCCGATGGTGTCACCTAGAATGCTTCAAAGGCATCGGTCAGTGTTATTGTTCACTTTCGAAGCGATACCAAGTTAGTTAGACTGTTCCAAGTGGTTGTGGATAATGTCCTTGATTTTATTCTTTTAGAGCAAGATATGGGTGATGCCTTTGTTGGAAGAGATGGTAACCTTGGCCAGTGCACCGGGGTGGATAGTGAAATAGATCACAGACCCTCTCTGTATGCTAATGATACACTTAATTGAACATCCTTCCTTTCCTTTCCTTTGCATACCAAGCAAATGGCACTTACTGTACTGCACATTGTTGCTCAAGTGCACAAAACATGTGCTAAAACGATTTCCGAATCCTTGGAAAGTTTCAAGACCGAATTGAAGCCTGTGACGCAGATACTTGTTTTGGAAGCTCGTTTAAAGATATATAGTATTGTAGTAGAGGAGCGTACCCAAAAGAAGCCTCTTCAATCTGATCTTCCCAACTTGGTTAATGCAATAGAAATCAGCAAAGCGTGTATAAAAACTATGGAACCACTTCTCAAGGGGACAGTTTGGAGTGCCTAAAAAATGTTGAGAAGAGAATATGCTATATCCAACATGTTTTTCACCCCAACAAACATGTCACAGTAGGTGTATTATTAAAATGTTGGGTAAATATTATTAACGTCCCCTGTGGTTTCTAACAAATGCAGGGATCTTCTCTGAGGTACTAATAATTACAATGGCCCTTACTTTAATGTTTAAACTTCTAATTGGAAAAGAAAAGAATGGGACTTAATTGTTTAAATCAACCAAATATTTTGGGTATTTCACTTATTTGTTGGCCTAAACTACCAGGTCAGAATAAACTTAATGGAATGAAAGAATCTTGGCAATGGTTTGTCAATCAAGGGAGGTTTGTGTAATTGTTTAGAAACTCATTGGAAATCCTTATATTTGTCAAAAAACCTTAGGGGAGGCCATTGAAATTTACCTTCAAATTTTTCATACTGTAATTCTTTTCAATCAGAAGACCAAACTCCGTCCAACTTGCAGACAAAGAGTGACATATTCTATTTCCAGAACCCACATTCAGAGCACTGCATTTGGACCAAAGCAGAGACACCCTTCTGATCTCCTCCAACTCTCTTCAAGGTAATATATATATGTTCACCTTTGTTTGCTCCTAACCTATTCTCAGCTAGCAGCCCTCTTCCTCTTTCTTGCTTTGATCTATTGTGGATTATCACAGTAGGTATATTTTCGTTTCATATGTTGATCATCTATGACCTTTTTTGTCTTTAAAAATTTAATTGGGTTTCCTTATTATCTGATCTTGGTCCTGTTTGATGAATTAATTCTCATTTTGGATTATTTGGTCTCCACCCGGAGAACTTTGGATACTGAATTTTTCTTTTAGGTGCTTTGTATACTGAATTAGGTATTGCTTTTGACCTGTTTTGTGGATATTGCTTATGTAGCTCAACAGGTGTATTTTTTTGCATAAAGTAAGAATCTTGTTGAGATGTTCAGTGGAGTAATTGTTTCAAATTTTAACATCCGATTCTTGGCGTTGAACTCACGGTTGGAGTTTAGGTTATGTATAATTTGGGTGATTTCATGGTCTCGGTTTTGTCAGTTTATTGAATTTTAGTTGTATACTTTCATAATACCTGGATGGATTGTTCGAGTTTGACCCAAGTTTTACATTTGATGTGAGTGTCAACTGTCAATACACTGCGTTGTCCCAGTCCTTAACTTCATGGAAAAAAACTGTGTTGGGGCTGTTGGATGTATCTCATGCAACCTGTTTTTTGATAACTCTGGAGTGAAGGATTTCCCAAAAGTGACAAAAAAAAAAGCTCTGGGCAGAAAAAAGAACAGCTTGACACATTTAACTCCTACTTATAAGTTTGATCTTGGCATGTTGCCACATCTGATGAGAAAGAAATTTTCCATTTCAACGAGCTGGTTTAAAAATGAATACTTGCCCCCAAAAAATGCTTGTCGCAGATGAATCTGAGCACATCAATATTGCGTACCTAAACATTTTTACCCAGAAAGAAGTGGGATTATTGGTAAGATCCATTAAGGGTGTGGCCTACATCACTCGGCTTTGAATCTATTCCACGAGCTCCATTCACCAGGAAAAGTAATTTTTACCCAGAAATTAGTGGGATTAATGGTAAGATTCATTCAGGGTGTGGCCCACATCACTCAGCTTTGAAAATCTATGCCACGAGATTCATTCACTGGGTAAAGTCCGTGGTATGCAGTACTAAAAATGTGGAAATTGTAGTATTTACACTTGCTTTGCCCACAGAATTTACATTCCTGCCACTGAATTCTTGAGTTCTCCGTAGGTAGTTATGCTTTTCTCGTCTTCTTTTTGTGGGACAACTATAACGTCACTTCAGATGCGGAAGGGTGTTAGTGAGGATCGAAACCCAGACCCAAGAGTTTGGGCAAGGGGTTCCCACTGCTGGGCTACCCCCTTGGCCTCCATTTATATTAAGTTGGAAGATGATTCATATTCTGTAACTACTTTTCATTCAACTGTCTGATGGAATTAGCTTATGCTATGATGTTATTTTGATCCATCTCTTAAATCTACTAATTTCTTTGGTTTTAGATTCTTCAGCACACAGCCCAAATGGCTCGCTCTGCACTGGAAGAGATGTCAGCCTCTGGTGCCTTTTTGAGAACTCCTTCAACATTCCGTAACTTTATTTCCCGAGACCCAAATTCTCCTTTTCCTCCAGAATCTGGAAGATATCACCTGTATATATCATATGCTTGTCCCTGGGCATCAAGATGCCTTGCATACCTGAAAATCAAAGGTCTCGACAAAGCCATCGATTTCACGGTAATTTATTCGTAGATTTTGTTTGGTTCCTGTTTAGGACTAAGTTTTCTAGATCATTTTCGAGGCAAGTCATTGACGGATTTCGGAACTTGTTTTTAGAAAAACTTGTTTCGGGAAGACTACCACTTGTGTGAAAATCCAAAAAGATGCTTTTGAATTCTAGAAAACCATGTTTGCCCAAAAATAAACATGACGTGTGTGCTATTTGTGTTCATGTTCTTAAAACAGTTTCTTAAAAGTCGAGTGTGAAAGAGAAATGACCGAAGACTCGTCAAAGACTGTTACTACCTGCAATAATGAAACTTTGTTTTTACCTCATTTTTGGTGTATTTTTTACATCTCAGTCTGTCAAACCCATATGGGAGAGAACAAAAGACACTGATGAGCACATGGGATGGGTCTTTCCTGCATCAGAAACTGAAGAACCAGGAGCTGGACCCGACCCTTTGAATGGAGCAAAAAGTATCAGAGAGCTATATGAACTTGCAAGTACAAACTACGCCGGAAAATATACAGTTCCTGTATGTAATCACTCATCACTTTTGTAATTTATGTTTTCTCTCGATATAAGACTTTCTTTGTGCTTGAACTTCTTTGTTAAATGATAGGTCTGTATTTTTTGTTGGTAGGTCCTTTGGGATAAGAAGCTCAAAACAATTGTGAGTAATGAGAGTGGAGAGATTATCCGCATGTTTAATACCGAATTCAATATGATAGCTGAGAATTCAGCTTTGGACCTTTATCCTCCTCATTTGCAAGCCCAGATCAATGAAGTTAATGAGTGGATATATGATGGAATAAACAACGGTGTTTATAAATGTGGATTTGCTAAAAAGCAAGCGCCTTATGAAGAGGTAAGAACTTATTGTGCTTTTTTTCCTTTTTCCGGTTTGGGTAGGTCTTGGAAACCTGAATTCTTCTGAGATGTTTTCATTGACCGTGTTTGGAGAATGCATTCATTACTTATTCGTAGGCTGTGGAGAAATTGTATGAGGCTTTGGACAAATGTGAGGAAATACTAAGCAAGCAGCGGTACTTATGCGGAAACACAGTTTCTGAAGCAGATATCCGGTTGTTTGTCACCCTTGTAAGATTTGACGAGGTAAGAATAATAGTGTTCGAAAGGAAGACTTATGGCTGTTTCTTACATTACATGTTTCCGTCCTTCTATACAATCCACAGGGTTTAGACTGAAGAATATGGTTTATATATCAAAAAGCTTCTTTTAACTTTATATCTCTTCATTCTTTTAGTTGTCGAGATGGATCGAAATTCATGTTCCCTTAAAAATGGCTTGAACCATTGTGCGCATTTATGTTTTGGTGAACATTAAAGAAACATGAAAGGAAGGTTCAACTCACTAGGATATTGTTATCATTTCTCTTTTTGACAGAGAGACACAAACTTTTTGCTATAGGCCAAGTTCCCTTACTGCTGACCGTAGCTAAATGAAAAATGTGAGAAGTACGAACTATAGCTTGGCAATGTACAAGCATCGGGTCAATTCTTGATTTAAATGCAGGTGTGAACATTTTACATGTCAGTTACTGTTCACATATGGACTTAGTAAACTAAAGGGCCATAGAGAGTGAATAACTTTGTTAAAACCCTTGATCAACTATCAAGTGTTACTCTTGTTCGGTTTCCTAAGATTCTTTAGCAAAATTGTGACCAAGGAAATTGAATTCATTGTACTGCAGGTGTATGCGGTTCACTTCAAGTGTAACAAGAAACTGTTGCGCGAGTTCCCTAACCTGTTCAATTACACCAAAGACATATTCCAAATTCCTGGCATGAGTAGTACAGTCAACATGGAACACATCAAGCGGCATTATTATGGCAGCCATCCATCCATCAACCCCTTTGGAATCATTCCTCTTGGTCCTGACATCGATTTTTCTGCTCCTCATGACAGAGAGAGGTTTTCAAACTAGAATGATAAGATTTACCTGCAAATGTTAAATTGAGGTGTGTGTTGCTCGGTTTGTATGTTTGTTTTTCTTTTGACGCCTTGAGCCGTGGAGACTGGTCCCTGAAAAGGAGAATAGTTGTGTTATCAAATGCTTGTATAATACTGGATCTGATATGCTTTTGTTGTTGAATTAGTAAAATAGTATGAGATAGGGACATGCCATCTCGTCTCAGTTCCTCTTCAAACGTCTACAAAGCTGCCATTTATTGAATTCCCAATATTTGAGAGCATGTTGATAAAACCCAATTCTCTTTTGGGAGTCATCACCGACTCTCTAGAAGTCTCCGGATGGTTCTAGAATATTCCGGATTGCTCTAGATTTTTCCGGACTCTTCCGGAATACTCTAGATTCCACTAGAACCTTCCGGACTCCTCCAGAATGTTGCATGCCATGCTAGAATCTTTTGGAATCTTCTAGAATCTTAGAGAATATGTTGGAGTCTTCTGGGTTTCCCTACTTCCATGGCCGGCTAAACTCCTTATCTAGGGTTAGATGAAAGGTATATATGCTTGGCAATCATTTTTGGACGTGGGCTTATATAACCAACACGTGCTCTTGTCCTTGCTGGAGCTGAAGAATACTGCAAGTACTATGGCACGGTGAAAACATTGTGGCAATATGCTCTGGCAGCAACATTGACCCTGGAAAATTGATGCAATTAGGTGCATTTCCAAGGTACGATACTGAGGACTTGTTGCAGTTTCTCAGGGGTAAAGCTCTCTCCGCTGGATTCATTGACCCCCAAAGGATAGCCGAAGTATTGGTAGAAGAATTGTTGAAGCGTTTTCGTGACTGTGTGCATTTCCAAGCCTTTTTTTTATTCTTTCCAACCCATGAGGCGGGTTTGGTTTTTGAAACATGATACCCGGCGGGCTTGGATTTGGGTTTGGTCTTAACAAGTATTCGACTAAACCCAAACTCAAACTGAATCCAAACAGATCTATATAATATTATTTATAGGATATATCTATGTAATTCCTAACTTTTACTGACTTTTCATTTCATCTCTCTCTTTATTCTTCTCAAATCCCTTAAAAATATCAAGAGTCTCTATAAGAACTTGAAATGGTTGTGTAAACAAAAGATGGTGGTGGTTAACTTACAGATCATATTGCTAGTTCCTACTTTTAAAAAAAAAAAATTCATTTGATGTTTTATCGCTGGTGAGGGTTAAACATATTTAGAAAAGTATGATAAAATCTTATGGCATGTTACTTTGTTATTTTAATATATAATCTTTTTCCTTCTATGTCATTAATGGAATAAATATTAACGAAGGTTTGGTGCGGCTCGGATAAAATCCAAATCCATATGATTTGGTTATGGTGCACTAAAAAACATACCCGCCAGATATCGGTTTAGATTTGGGTATAGATAAATACTTTGGATTTGGGTATGGTAATCACAAAACCCAGACCAAAGGCAAACAAAAACAAAAACTAATTACGCCCACTCTCGCAGGGATACATGTACACACTTAACAAGTATGACTCGCCTTTTAAATCCATGGGTGGCCCCAGCAAGACGAGTAAGGTCTCGTGAGAGTTTTCAGCAGTGACTACTCACAAAACACGTGTGAATTTCTTTTCCATTCTATATCAACTCAGCATGTGCACATAAATTAAACCAAGTACCTCACACAAGTTAGCAAATCCACCACAATGATATGAAGAGTATGCAAAGTTCAGGACATTATCAACTCATAAAGACATTCATTAGCATCCCTACCCGACATGTCTGTGAATTAGTTAACATGAACACAATCCCAATATCAAAGAAAGTGATCACCCGAATTTCTATCGAAACCAAGCTTCAACTCAATTCTCACCAAGTTTTTGCATTCAACAAAGAAAACTCTCAGAAGCTTGTGCAATTATGTACTCTCACATGTGTGCGTGGAAAAGTTATGTAAACAAGCCAAAGTATTCGCACACAAGACCTTGAAAGATGCTAAAAACAATAAAGACTCGTAATCTCGTGAATGGAATGCCAAACACCGAAAAATAAATGACTACCACATCACGACACCCTTCCATCAAGCACATAAGTCAAGCCATGCCACACCTAGGATCATTTAGGACTTTATTTTTCGGTTGTAATGCAAGGTAGGGATAAAGTGTATAAGACTAGGGTGGAAGCAATATAAGTCCGAGAATAGACAAACAAATCACACAAGTACCTTCGGGCTTAATTTTCAATTGTTAGCCACTTTTTTTTTTTGCCAATTCTTCCAACTCATCCCCCAACTTCAACACTACTACCCTTATCATTTCATGTGTGTGTTGAAGCCTAGTGTATTTGGACTCCGCGTTGGAGGCCCATGTTAGAGATAATTGTCGTACCTCTATTACAATATTTTTGTATGCATATAATATAATAAACTCTTAAACACCCTTATTTTAGCCGGGTTATCCGGAGCGAGTTGAACCCACGAGTTTGTTGTGTGTGTGTGTGGATGTTAGGGTTTCGGTGGTTCACATTTTAAAACCTTGTTTCACTTCTCAATTCTCCGCGCCGCAACCTCTCACTTCTGCTGACTGTTGGTAATCTATTTAGGGTTTCCGGAATCTTCTATAAAGCAAAGCGATGAGCCTCATTTCTTTCATCATCAAGCCACAGCCGCAGAAATTATTCTGCTTCAGAAGTTACGAAGATGGAGTACTTGGGCTTCCCAATTGCTGGATCTGAGCTTATCATTCCGCTCTTCATCCTCAATATCGATTGCCTGTTCAATCGGCCACCACTCTGGTAGTGGCAATCATTTTACTTACTCATATATGTAGTGATGCGTGTATATGTTTGTAGTTTATTCATGTTTGTTTCATCTGGACTAATCCGAAGCTGTTTGAACTCTTGTTTTGCAGATTTAAGGCTTATGAATCTGTTTGGGATTCTGGGCTTTCACAAATCGGTCCTTTTTTGTACTATAAAAGGATACTGCTTGGTGCTGAACGGTATAGATTATAATTAAGCCTTGTAAAATATGCTTGGATGTGTTTGATTTTATGCATAATTTGTATGTCAAATGTGCGTTTGCAATGATTTTGAAACAAAAGTTTGATTTTGTTGAATTTATATGTAGTGCTAGGATTCTATCTATCTTACTAGTTTGATTTTGTTGCCTATATGTATGTCAAATGTCAAATGTATGGTTTGATAAAATTATTAGTAATGGCTCTATTACAAGAGTCAACAGCAGGCGCTGATATAATAGTGCCCTGACTGCCGCTTAGAGCCAAGATGCATTCACCAGTATAAGACCCATGAAACTCACCGTTGTTTCGTGACACAATTACCTGGTTACATTCCTATACAATTCTGTTTCTGTCATTCAATTTGTCCTTGTCACGCATTTGGGTAGTAGGTTTATTTTGTGAATTTTCATCTTGTTTGTTTTTCACCTTTACTTAGCCAATTGGTATAGTCGAACATTCCTATTTTTAAGTCTGCCATTTTGGTTTCATTGGACTATTAAAGTGCTTTTGTATCTAATAAAGCTTTTTACTCAAATTTCTTCTCGATTTGAAGTAAAGATTGGAGATGGTCTTGCACACACAATGGCACTCCAGTCAGACACGGGGGTTTTGTTATGCAATAACAGGCCACCTTTTGCATGGTGCCTATAAAATGCTACTTATCACGATTGGAGGTGCTGCCAAGACTCTGCGGTTTCCTTCAAATTTAGAGTAGCAAAATCAATTGTCAATCACTATAATTCTTCGGACCAGTATTTCTAAATCATGTGTTTGTTCTATAAACAATAACAGATGGTGGGCACTCATTTCTGTTGTTATCAAATCTAACCACTTTTTTTTTGCTGATGTTTTTATTGTAAAATATAAACATCTACATTATTGACCAGTTTTAACGTATCAGTAAGTGTGTTAAAACTGTGGATCATTTTTTTACATCTACTTGCAAATCAATGCCGTGATGAGAAAGCTAACACGTAAGAAGAATCCACTTTGTGTGGTTTCTCCGATGAAATATATTGTTACGCTTGGCTTCTGAGCATCCGTTCTGCAAACAAAATGCAATGGTTCCTCTTTGTGCATGTTTGAGCTTTCTGTTGCTCAAGTTTTCCCAAAAGTTTTCCCGATTCATCAAGCTATATTGCGAAATATAGAGGAAAGCATGACCTTTGTTTGTTTTTTTTTAATCTTCGTTCACCCCTCTTTTTTTTCATGTCCAGTAGAATGATGGCAATGCATCTCTCAATTGCTTTTCTTGAAGTGGATCATGCTTTTACAACATCTATACTCAAATTTATGCAGTGATGAGAAAGTTAACACGTAAGAAGAATCCACTTTGTGTGGTTTCTCCGATGAAATATCTTGTTACGCTTGGCTTCTGAGCATTCTTTTGGTAATAAACTAATTTACTCTCCACTGATGACCATAAATTTTTATGATTTTGGTTGCCGTGGCAGTTTTTTTGTTTCCCCTATTACATGAGAAATGGAGTTTCATCCCCCTGTAATTTATATCCCCTTTCCAACATGTCTTCTGAATTTGTCCATGTGATGGTTGTTGAAGCGCATTCCTTCTGCCATGTTGTGCCAGCGTTGATTTTTGGACATTCTTGTGTTTTCTTCAAGAATCAACAATTATTTATATTAAATTTCATATTGCAGATAAGTTCAGAAGGATGGCTTTTTGAGCTGCGAAGTGATATCTAAGGATTTCAGTTTTCATTGACAATGAGAAACAGAAACTTTTGCTATATGCTCTTAATGACCTTAGCTAAACGGAAAATGTGACAAGTACCAACTATGGCTTGGGAGTGTTAAATGGATTGGGCTCAGGGTTCAAGTCTTGATTTAAATGCAGTTGTGGACGTTTACATGTCATTTGTTCAGAGTGAAAAACTATGTTCAAAATCAAGTATCAGCTGTTC
Source organism: Gaultheria prostrata (assembly GCA_036023075.1). NCBI lineage: Eukaryota > Viridiplantae > Streptophyta > Magnoliopsida > Ericales > Ericaceae > Gaultheria > Gaultheria prostrata. Next base: position 39,543 of record JAXBDA010000270.1, on the reverse strand, counting down.
GAAAAGAAACTGTTTAACTTGTTTGGTTTCACAAGATTCTTCAGTCAAAATTGTGACCGAGGAAATCGAATTAGGTGTATGCGATGCACTTCCAAGTGTAACAAGAAGCTGTTGCTTGAGTTCCCTAACCTGTTCAGTGTTCGATTACACCAAAGACATTCCTGGCGTGAGTGGTACAGTCAACATGGATGATAAGCCTAGACCTTTTCAAGAAAACTCAACAGAAAACTAGCGAGCTTTATTGATGATTTCTTGGTGAACTTCTTACAATGGAGTTGAAAAAGGGGAGAAAATTACACAAGTAGAGAGAGAGAGATGATACAGAAATGAGAGAGAAAGAGAACACAATACAATTCACACCCCTTCTGTTATTGTTTCCCCTCCTTATATCGCCTACCAAGAAGTAACAAACTAACAATCCGTAACTGACAGACTGCCAATGTAGACTAATAACAGTCCAGACCCTGAGTAAGGCCACAATTACACATTATACCCCCAATTCCTATCAATGGAACACATCAAGCGGCGTTATTATGGCAGCCACATTTTTCTGCTCCTCATGATAGAGATAGGTTTTCAAACTAGAATGAGAGTATGATGTACCTGCAAATGTTAAATTGATATTTATTGAATGCCTCATATTTGATATAGGATCTTGATATGTTTTGAATGTCCGTCTGTATTTAACATCATATTGAAGGTTATATTTTCAATGAATTGGCCTGCCGATATTATTGCAGCCTGGTGAATCGTGAATGTTGCTAGAAGTTATGTGTGCGTATGAGCATACGTGAAAGCACGGATAATTGCGATTTTTAAATCTTAATAGTATTATTTATTTTGGTGTAGGTCAATAGGTTAGAGGATGAAGACGGGTGGAATTGAGGAGGTTAAAAGGCAAAGTGGATTTTTCTCAATTTTTAAGCTCCTTGATAATATTATTAAAAAAAAAAGGAGAGCGTCATGTATCACGTATGGATATGCACTTACATATAGTTTAACGAGGAGAGAAGAGAAATAAAAAAGAACAATTAATATTATGACAGTTTTATGTTCTTTCTTCGTCTCCGGTTTCAATTGGGTTAGTATTAGTATTATCCGATTCTTGATTCCTGTGTTCGACGAATAATTCTAAATTTGAATTATTTTGGTTTCTAACAAAATTTCCTTCAGGGGTAGTTAATTGTTTGTGAACTTAATTATAACCCGTATTTGCCAATAACTACCATAGAATTAAACAAACAAATTGTTGATTTCATTATGATGAGGTGGTTGCAGATGAATCAGACAATCTACTACTACAGTATATTCCTCCCGCGCTGTGTCCTGCATAAAATTCGCAACTTCTCTGACAGTGAATCATCTCGTTTTTTTCACATTGGAAAATGTTTCATATGCTTAAACTGTGTTCCATAGCATGAAGTTTTTGCGTAAGGGAAGTCTTATGAGTTTCTCCGGTTTGAATTTCTCTAGCACACTGCTCAAATAGCTTGTTCTGCTACATGAGATGCCGGACACTGGCGGTGCCTTGCCTTCACTATAACTCCTTCAACATTCCGTAATTTTATTTCTCGCGATCCAAGCTCGATCTCTTTTTCCGCCAGAAGCTGGAAGATATCATCTGTACATATTGTATGCATGTCCGTTCGCATGCAGGTGCCTTGCATTCTTGAAACTCAAAGGTCTTGACAAAGCCATCAGTTTCACAGTAAGTTGTACTGTTAACATTTGCGTGGTTGCAGTTTCAGAAACTTGTTTTTTAAGAGCTTTTTTTGTAGAAGAAATCCAATTTTGTAGACTTTAAGCTCTAGAAAAACACATATTTGCCCATAGTCTGCCATAGATACATGTGGTGATCGGATTATCCAACTCGTCTCTCTTCAACTCGGATGAACCGGGATAGTACTCCGACGATCAAGTCAATGACTTTAAGAGAAGGAAAAGTACTCAGATCTAGGGTTAGAGTATTGTATTGTATTGTGCGTACCTCTTTGGGCTGATCAAGTTACCTTTTGTAGGTGGAGAATGACTTGCCCTCCAAGTACCTCGTGCTCGTCACGCACGGTAACCGCTCGGGTGATGTCACTATTGAGGTGTGTCACAACCGCCTGAGGGATAGTACTTGTGACATCGAGCAAGGCAGCCATGCATGGGAATGAAACTGCCTTGCTCGGGTCACGCAAATCTGACCAGTACCCGAGCAATCGGTACCTGTGACCCTGGCCTATAAGCGTTCAGATCACATGTGCGGGCCTGAAAGCCTGCTAACCTTATTACCACTCGGGACTAGGCTTCTAACGTTTGGCTTGGACTTGGGTTGGGGTAATCCCAAATGGATCCTAGCGCCTTATCTTTTGATCTAATAGCGCCTTATCTTTTTATCTAAATAGGGCCTAAGCCTCTTCGTTGCACTTATTCAGGCCCTCACAATACACACGATATGGGAACAATTTGTGTTCATGTCTTTCAACAACTTCTTGACAAATGGTCAGCGACGACATAAGTTCCCTAGTCACAAAACTTCTAATTTTACCTAATTTCTCTTCTATTTTTGTGACATCTCAGTCGGTGAAAGCCGTATGGGAGAGAACGAAAGATACTGATGAACACACGGGATGGGTCTTTCCTGCATCAGAAACAGAAGAACCCGGAGCTGAACCCGACCCTTTAAATGGAGCGAAAAGTATAAGAGAACTATATGAGCTTGCAAGTACCAACTTCTCCGGAAGATATACAGTCCCTGTAAGCAATAATTCATCACATTTTATGAATTATTTTCGTTCTGTATGGTTTTGTCATAGGATTGAATTTCTTGAACTATGTAATTGATTCGTGTTTGTCGATAGGTTCTTTGGGATAAGAAGCTCAAAACGATTGTGAGTAATGAGAGCGGAGAGATAATCCGCATGTTTAATTCTGAATTCAATGAAATAGCAGAGAATGCAGCTTTGGACCTTTATCCTCCTCACTTGCAAGCCCAGATCGACGAAGTCAACGAGTGGATATACGATGGAATAAGTTCCGGTGTTTACAAATGTGGGTTTGCTAAAAAGCAAGGGCCTTATGAAGAGGTAATATCTTCTTGTGTATGTGCCACTGTTTCTGGAGTGGTAAGGGATACGAAACCCGAATACTTCTGAGATGCGTTCTTTGACCATTTTTCTTAGGCTTCGAAGCAATTGTACGAGGCATTGGACAAATGTGAGGAAATACAAGGCAAGCAGCGGTACTTATGTGGAAACACAGTTTCTGAAGCAGATATCCGGTTGTTTGTTACCCTTATAAGATTTGATGAGGTACAACTATGTTTTATATAGAGACTAGAGAATCAATCACGCGTCTTCATCAAAATTGAGACTACGGATATCGAATTCATTATGCTGCAGGTTTATGCGGTTTACTTCAAGTGTAACAAGAAACTGCTGCGCGAGTTCCCTAACCTATTCAATTACACCAAAGACGTATTCCAGGTTCCTGGCATAAGTAGTACAGTCAACATGGAATACATCAGGCAGAGCTATTATCGCAGCCATCCATCCTTCAATCCCTTTGGGATCGTTCCTGTTGGTCCTCACATCGATTTTTCTGCTCCTCATGACAAAGAAAGGTTTTCCGATTAGAATGACATATCTGCAGATGTTACACTGAGGGGTGTGCTGCTTGGTTTGTATATTTGATATTGCTGTTTTGAATTGTTCAAATAATACGAGACACGGTCCTGCCATCTGCTCTCTCGCCCATTCTTCAATCATCCACAAAACTGATATATGTTGAATTCCCAACATTTTAGGGTGTTAGCGCGACCAGCCAATTAACCTGCTTTAAAAAGATTCGATTTAAATAACAATGTGTCGATAGCAAAGTGGAATTATACAGATACTTATTCTGCTGGATTTGTAAAAAAACCCATCTACTCATACAGCCATCATTCAAGTTTACATAAGTAACTCCTGCCACCCTCTTTGCTAGTTTTCTCAGGCCCCTTTTACATTACTCAAAAGTGAGAGTTTATGAACAACACGTAAACGTACGCTACAATAACAGCTCACCGTATTGCCATCGCTATATGAATGTTCACAGCAAATCTTCACTTCCCCTTACTTTGGTTCTCCATACGGTGTGGCTGAAACGAAGTTCAACAATAGGGTTCAGAACTCGCTAGGTAAACTTACAAGTCATAATCAATCTTGCTAGCATGTTTCACCAACTATACATCAAATCCACAATACCTTTCGGGTAACGCAACTTATGAGAATCACATATTAGTGTAATGCAAGTTGCGAAAATCCCATAACCAACTCCATATTAGTGACTTACTGACCTTAAATTATGAGTCACTCTTCGTACTGTGTCAAGTTTAACTTCCAAGTTCCAACTGAAACTGTCTTGCAAACTCGAAAAGATTTTAGAACCTACTTTTGGACTCGAAAAGGATTTTAGAACAGGACAAAAACATAGATCATCGAAAATTAACTAAGAATATCCTGTGACTCCTGTTGGTAGTAAAACTTCTTGAATTCCATCAATAAACTGAGTCAAGGGAAGTTTAATAAACACGAAGGCACCAATTGGCTTTAGTTTTTATCAAGTACTCATGATGAACCAGTCAAGCTATGTCTTCTACTTCTCAACCAATGTATACAAAAGCATGATAAACAGATTTCAAGCTAAAATATTACCATTTCTTAGGCAAATTCATACAAGTATGTATTTATTGACTACAAAGAACAAAATCATCAAACAGGAAAATGACACTAAAAACACTACAATTGTTATTTCGAACTTTTTCGACCTTCTTGAACTTTTTTTCATCCATTTTGGTCAAAAAATTTACTCCAATTCTTACATTTATCTCGTACAGGCAATTAATCAAAAAAGTAAATTAATACAAACTCAATAAAAAATCGGAAATTTTTTACCAAAATGAAAATTTAAGCTAAAGAAAGCGGATTTGCCTTCGATCTCATAGAGAAAGTGAGTCCAAAATTACATAACATGAATACATGATACAATTCAGCAGCATTTTGGTATGTTTCGTAATAAATTAATAATTTGAACTGAATCAGGAATGCATACCTAAACAACAGAACCGATCGGCAATGGAGATTGAGAGGAAGACATGATGATTCGTGTTAGGTTAGGGTTTAGAATCAAGATGGGGTTTGGTGGGAAGAGAGACAGACGGAGAGGGAGAGCTGGGCTTGCTGGCACTGCGACCGCTTCAGAGCGGTGCCACCGCTTGAACAGAGGCTCCGAACGGCCTCCGATTCGGTGGGGCAGGCCTCCGCCACCAGGCACTCCGCCAGCGATCGGTTCAGGTGGCGGCAGGCCGCCTCCCGCGGCGGACCTTTAGGGACACGCCGGTGGCACTCGCTCAGCGCCCGGTGCAGCCGATCGCACCGACCCAAGCTCCCTCTGTGGCTACTTGCTGACATGTCTTGTGTGGGTCCCCCCGGAAACGTATTTTGATCTGTAGAAAAAGATTCGTACTTTTCGTGTACTGTTTGGACGTGACCCAAGCCAGTTTGAAGGTGGAAAGTCCGTGGTGTAGCACTACTCATGGGCAACCCGGGAATCACGGAGGTGGGACAAGGACACCGTGCGCCCCTGCGGTGTGCAAGGTGGTGCTGCACGGTGTGGCTATGGAAGCCGTACGGTGTCAGGGGATTTTTTGGCTGTGCGGTTCTGAGAAGAAGACCGTACGGTTCAGGTATTTTAGGGATTTTAGTTTTTTTGACCCGAAGGACCGTTCCAAGGTATATTCCGCGTTCTTTATCATCGGGGATGCACAAATCATCAAAATTTGGGTGTCTACAGTATTGTTGTATTGTATTTTGCATTTTGGATTGTGAATTATATATATTTTGTAAGGCTCTAATTTTTGGAAATGTTAAATAAATCATTTCTTAAAAAATAGATTATACAAATAAAAAAAGATTAACTTAATAGCAGTGGAATTAGTGAAATTAAACACCATAATTGGCTTAATCTATCTATAATGGAAACATAGTATGTACTTAGTTTGGAATTGTTTACACCCAAATTTGGCAAATTTATCTACAAGCCATGATATATGGGTATGAGGGATAAATTGGGCTTTGTAGGCCTAATAATGGGCGATCGGAAACCAAACTGACCTAAGTTGGGTTGTGTTGGTATTGAAGGCCCAATTAGTATTGGAATAAGGTTGGCTCATCTTAAGGTAATTTGGTTTATCTTAAATTAATACAAAGCTATTTAAATATAAATGATTAAGTGTTAAAGATAATGTAGGACTTTTGTGAAATGTTATCTTTAACCGCTCACAAAACTAGGAAACATAGTTGTTTCCCGCCTCTTTTTTCTATACACAACAAAGAGATAGAGATGGTCAAGGCCTGGACTCTCCGCCATTGGCCATCCATGTTTTAAGGAGAGGAAGGGTATGTAGATAAGGCCAGGAAGAGATCTGAGGCATATGGATTCTTCAACAATTGGCTTTCACGATCTTGAGGGAAGACTTGATATGCGGATAATGCAAAGAGCCAATCAAGGAGATATGGATTGGCTTGAATGAAGCAACAAACTTTTAGGCGAGAAGTTCAAGATCAAAGACGCCAATTCCAGGAACTTAGTGGCCTATAAATACAAGAATCAAAGGAGTTTTCAGGGTTCCTCAACCATTAAGCTAATGCTTACAAACCGCTTGTCTCAGAGTTTTATCATTCCACTTACGTAGAGTTTTATTGTTTATTTTCTCCACGTTTGCCTAACTAGCATTCGTCTTTACATTTCCTTGTACCCCACCTTTTATTGATCTTCATTAATAAAAGTTGGATTTTATTTACCTCGTTACGCTCATTTTCCAAAACTGTCTGAGAATTTATAAGTCTTTTTTGATAAGGCACGACGAACCTATGTGATTCTATCCTCTGGATCACACCAATCGCTTAGATTATGAAGTTAGAAGAGGCACACAGACCTCTACGAAGTTTGAGAAGACACGAGGCCTTTTCAACATTGGACTGCAATTCAATCGTGGCACTGTAGACACCAAAATTTCGGCATGTCTTATTACCGTCCGATTAATTGAGATGAATAAATAATGTTGATTAATTAAAAGTCAAACAATGGTCAAGACTTTAAAATAAATATTGGGCCCGTTAAATTTATAGGCTTAGTCTATTTGGGATATGATGAAGTCCAAAAATACATTGGGTTGAATTGATTAGCCAAATGGGTCAAGAAATTGGGCTAGCCCAAACGTGCAAGCCCATTCAGGAAAACTCTAAAAAAAAAAATCAAATAATAAATATATTATTTTTCTTTTTGGGTTAATTTAATTTTCCTAAATAAAAAAAAAAGAAGTCAAAATCTTCTTTTTTAGGAAATAAATTAAATCTTACTGATTGGAAGTAAAATGAAATTAGATCTTCTTTATTGGAAGTTAAATCAAATCAAATTATTCTGATTGGTAATCGATCATGGATCTTTCCAAACTTAAACCCCTCTCCTTGATTCTATAAATAGAGGCTCATATGAAGAAGAAAAAGAGAAGTTTTTGCTTGGCATTCAACCAGAGCTCTGAAGCACTCTTCAAGAATTCAAGCAATTCCTCAACAACTTGCAAAGGATCATCAAGCACCAAGAACAACGTGCCGAATTCAGCACAAGTTCATCATTCAGTAACAACAACTTGTAAAGAATCATCAAGCACCAAGAACAGCGTGCCGATTTCTTCACAAGCTCATCATCCAGCAACAACAACTTGTAAAGAATCTTAAAGCACCAAGAACAACGTGCCGATTTCTTCACAAGTTCATCATTCAACAAATCAAAGCCTTCTTCAAACTTTGTTCTTCAGTTCATTCAACTTGAAGATTCAAAGAAAGTTACCGTTTGTGCGATTCAACAACAAGCATTCAAGCTGTTGGAATGTACCAGAGATTGAATCAGAGGATTTTATTTTGTTCTTTTCTTGTAAAAGAGCGTCATTAGAGAATTGTACTCACATTTAATTCAAAATCAATAAAATTGTATTTTGTGCATCTTTTTCTTGTTCTTTATCGCAGGACACGAATTTGTGTGTTACAGGCACGCCCGCACTAAATCGCTCAGGTCTTAACGTTTACGTTTAGGCTTTCGCGGTTATTTGTTACATTTCAGAACAAACAAGTATTTAAAAGATTACATTAACCAAATCTAAAATATACAGATGAACAGAGTTCTTTAAAGGTCCGAGGTTACGATCCTGGTCTTCAACTATTTTCTTCTTAACAATGTCTTTGTTCTGGAAGTATTGCTCGGTTCGGCTTCATTGGTACCTAGCGTGAAATACCAAGGCAATAGTAGCACCACACTCAAAAAACTGTTTTAAAAAAACTTTTTCCAAAATTAGTTTTTTTTCCTATTTTTTTTTCGAAAAAGTAGTTTTTTTGAAAAATATTTTCTTCGATACTTTTCGTTTAAAAGCAATTTTTAAAAAATGAAAAACGGTTTGATTTTGTTGAAATTTTTTTTTACTCTATTTTTTTTTTAAAAGTTTTTTTTAGGGTAGAGGATACTATAGTCATTTCATACAAAAAGTTAACACCGTTAGCTTTAAAGTAACGGTAGGGAGGAATATGGCAATTAATTTGAAAAGTAAGGGAGGGCAGTGAGATTTCAAAAAGTGTAAGAGATGTCTCTGTATTTGTAATGTGAAGACCCGGAAATTTAAATTTATTTTTCGTAAATAACAATGGGGTAATGTGAGGAATGATGAGAAATAACAAAATTGACTAAGTGTTGATGAGATATAAGTTGATTGGGGTGTATTTGAATTACACAAGTCACATTTGGGTCAAGGGTGTAATTAGTGTAATGTGTGTGTTGTGTGGTGTATAGGAAGAGAGAGAGAGAGAGAGAGAGAGAGAGAGAGACCAACCCCCCCAAAAGAGGCCGGCCCTTATCTCCTCCATAACTCCTTCATTCACTCTCCTCACCAGCCCAAGCTAAAAACTCACTTCCAACCTTAACTCCTTCATAAAAGCTTCCTAAAATCTCGAGATCAACGCATTGGTGTGCTTGTTTCATCCCGGTGTTTAAAGAATTTTGCTTGGAGTTTGGAGATAGACCTAGGGTTTCATATTTAGAGGCGATTTCAAGTCAAATCCCAAGAGGTAGGGAAACCTTCTTCAATTCTTCATGTAAATATGATGTTTGTATGGGTACATGCCTTGTCCTTGATCTAATTCTCTTTGTTCTTGTTCTATCCTTTTGTGATGGCAAATCTAGTCATTTTAATGTGATACACCCTTGTTATAAGCTTTCCAAGTAGTGATTCTCTAGTTAATTTGTTTGTTGATTTGAGTTGGGTTGAAATTCCACACCTTGGGTGAAAATCTGTTGAATAGGTTATTATTCATGCTTTTCGGGTAATGCCGATGCAAAATTTGAAAAAGTATAAAACTATAAAGTTGTAGTCCCTCAAATTCCCTACGTTTTGATATATAACTCGTCCAAAACAGAGTTCGGCGTGAAAAGTTATGACAAAAATACTTGGACTGCTCAAACTTGTCAAAACTGCCCAGGACCACTTTGGATCGATCCAAACTTAATTTTGGATCGATCCAAACTATTTTAGTGGCATTCCAGTTGATTTTGGATCAATCCAAAGTTAAGTTTGGATCGATTCTAACCCCCTTCGTGCAGTTTTGCTCCTTTTGACCCCTTTTGGCCCGTTTTATGCGATGTACTTGCTATACCCATTCTAATTTACTTGAAATACCTTGAGATATGTGTCATGAGTGTATTTGAGCATATTTGATGATTCTTTAAGTTTCCTCGGGGTTCGAGTTGCGTGTCTGACACCTAACGACACTATGGTGGTGATAGTTGATCGAATTAGGGTTTTTTAGCGTTGATTTGAGTTGAGCTATTGCATGGACACTTAAATGAATTGATTAAGCATGAAATGATATTAAATGATGAAAATATTGACACGGGGCCCGGAAAAAGGGTATGCCCGGAGTGACACGGGTCCCGAAAGGGTATGGCCGGAGTGACACGGGGCCTATAAGGCATGCCCGGAGTGACACGGGGCCTTTATGGTATGCCCGGATTACATTGAATAGAATAATGGAATAAGACGCATGATGAGAGTGTTTTAAGAGCATGAGTGGTACACTTGGTATGTTTTGGATACAACAAAGTGATTGTTGATCTAATGTGACGAATCTTGAACTAATCTTCTATGTTCGACTTTCCGTGACTTCTTTGGTTACTCTTATTGATTTTCCTTCCTTCGTTGTACCTCATGAGCATCTCATTTACATTTAGAATAGATAGATGTTTTCTTACTGGGCTAGTGAGCTCATTCTTATAATTTTCAGGTACTCAACAAGGCAGAACATGATTTGGCATAGGGGTGAGCACAGGTTGGGTAGGGTCGGGTTTGACCCCTACCCGACACCTGACCCACTTAAGTCGGGTTTCAGATTTTTGCACCCGCAACCGACTGACTTAATATTCGAACTCGACCGATTCCGCTCCCTTCGGATTGATGGGTCGGATCGGTCGGGTTAGCCGGGTTGGGGCTTAAGCCTGAAGAAAATGGGGAAAAAAAGAGATTCTGCAAAAAAAAGGGAAAATGTGAGTGTAAAAACTCAACGAAAGAAAAAAAGGATCCTCCATAGTTGAAACCAAGAGAGAGAGAGAGAGAGGGGTTAGCCGTCTTCTCCATAGTTGAAACAAAGAGACAGAGGGGTTTGCCGTGAAACCGAGAGAGAGAGAGAGAGAGAGAGAGGTGTTCGCCATGAAACATAGTGGCATCGTTCCACTTTTCTGCTCTTCCTGTTAGACAGCTTCCGAGATATGGTGAGAGAGAGAGAGAGAGAGAGAGAGAGAGAGAGAGAGAGAGAGACCAGACAGCTGTTGAGAGATTGAGTCGGGGAGAACCAGAGGCTAGAGAGAGAAAAAAGAAATTTGTAGAGAATGAGAGAGAAAGTGAGTAAATGTTGATTTTTTAATTTTTGAACTACCTTCATACTCGTACTTTTATTTGCTGAGAAAGAAGTGTTGAGATAAGACAACACAAATCGAAAAGACTAGACAACTAGCATTGATTATCTGTCGTTCATTTTGAAAAAAAGACAACTATCCTCTCTTCCCTAGGTTGTCCTCCTCTATTCCCATGCGTAGTAAATACTTCTCCGCTTCCCCACACATATACATATGAACCTATATCGGGTCGGTTCGGGTTCAACAGTTTTAAAGAGTATTGACCCCGTAATTTGACCGAAACCCGAAAATATCTCAGTATTTTCAACCCGTATCCGACCCGTATGAATGTTCAGAACCGCCCGATCACCGTCGAGTCGGGTCGGGCGGGTCAGGCAGGTTTTTGCTCAGCCCTAATTATTTTGGCATGTGGATGTGCATGCATGACTTCATTCTTTTGAAAGCTAATTGGACGAGTTACATGATCATGTTGGACTAGTATTACTTTTTGAAAAGATGAACTTTTAACTTGTAATTCATGTAATTTTGGCTAGAAACTTGTGAAGACTATGCAGTTTATGTAATTGATTCAGGTACACTAAACTTTGACTTTCATTGACTTTGAACATGTAATTTGACTTGACCGTGGAAGGTGTTGACCACCACGTGGATTATGTATTTATATATGTTTATGAAATTTGGGGCGTTACATGTAAGTAACCCCAGATGAGGTAAGTGAAATTTACCCTAAAAAATTCAAAACCTTTTCCCATACATTGACCATTGCGTCCTTCAACCTTGCTATTGTCCTCTAATCTATCATAGATAAGGGTTCTCTGATTATCACTAAATTCTATTTCTGATCTTCACAAGGTTCGACTTTAATTCCACCATTTCAGATTAATAAAGGTAGGGGTAATTTGATCTTTTCAATCAAAAGAAAAACTTAGAATGCAAAAGCTCCACTATAGCTGATTATCAAATTGTGCATCTTTTGTGTGTCTTTGAGAATGCATTTTGAGAAAATGCATTTTTCGAAAATTTTGTCAAACACTCATAATATGAAACGATGAAATGCAAAATGGAAAACTTGAGCTCCCAAACGGGCTAAAAAATATGAGAATTTTGTTGCTCTTCTGGTCCAAAAGAAAAAGTTAAAAAGGGGGAGAAAATGGGGGTTTCGGAGGGGAGAGAGGAAATCCAGAAAAAGTTAAAGAGGGAGAGAGAATGGGGGTTTCACGGTGGCGGAACCAAAATTTGTCCAGGGGGTGCCAAATTTTTTAAATTAAGCATGAGGTATGTATTAGTATCGTTCCAATTTCCCCGAAGGGACGAGGTATGTATTAGTATAAGACTGAGGTGTTTTGCCAAAAAAAATAAATAATAATATCCTTGGCTTATTGAGAAACAATAATCCTACAAGTTTGCGCTTCTTGGCTAAAAATAGTTGAAAATATATATTTATTTTTGTTAGTCAAAATAGACCCAAACTTATAGCTTCTGTTAAAAATTTGCTATGTAAATTTATTTAATGCATAAATGTCGATATAATTGTGATTAATACATGTAGCTCAACAATTTATATTACCCGTAAAACCAATGTTTTTTCAAGAAAACTTTCTTATCAATACAGAAAACTAATGGAGTTCATTGGGTCAAGGCCAACCAAGATTGATGTGGGAAAAATGCTGTAATCACTGATAGGGCTGTCCAGCGGATCATCCGATCCGCCAATCCGACCAATCCGAACCATTCGAGGTATGTACGGATGGGTTACGGATCCTAAAAACCCAAATCCGTTTTGATCGGATCGGATCGGATCCACTCGATCCGCGCAATAATCCTTCTTTAATCTATCAAATCCGCCCGATCCGATCCGATCCGCGATGAACCGATCCATCTGTATGTCACCTACGGATCGGTTCCGGATCTTAAAAACCACAATCCGCTCTGAGCGGATCGGATCCGATCCGTGGACACCCCTAATCACTAAGGCCTAGCTTTCCTCTACTGCTCATTGGGGAAAGAGCTAGGGGTACCCGTACAATACCAATTTGCTATTGGGCCTTATATATGGAGCATGTTAAAAGGAAAAAAAATTCAGTGTTGGGTGGCCACTGCTACTTGGTACTGAGCGCGATCTCAATTCTTGGGTTGTCTAAAACACGGACGAGATGTGTGCTTAGGTAACACGTAGAACGGTGCCCGGTTGGCACTGAAGAATTTCTCATGTTAATGGGTGTTGATAGCAAGTCGGGCACCCCCACCTCATCACATAGGTCTGCCATTTTCAGTGGAGAGAGAGAGACAGTTTCTTGGAGAGACGAGAGAGAAATATACCTTCAAAATCTTTGAACTCAGCCCAAGTTGATGTTACGTTTAAAGCATTCAAAATCGGAAATTATTGGTTACCGAAAAGACCTACGTGATTTCAAATAAATAGAAAAAAAAACAAATTACTTTAAAACATAAAGAAAAAAGATTTACAAAAATATTCTGCTTTTTAATCATCCCTAGCAAGGCCTTAAATTCCACTCAGAAAATATTTCACCAAAATTGGAAGAAAGGAGTCCACCGATCATGATTTGATAATTGAAATTGAAAGATGGAAGTGGGTGATGTGAGGCAGAAAGGTGGAGAAGATAATGGAAACTACTATGATAATGGAGGAAGGGAGAGGATAGAGATTTTTTAACTTATTATTAAATTTTTGGTCTGCTATTAATTACTACTATTTGAGATAGGGTTTTATAGGGGAAAATAATGGAAGTTTCACATCATATCATATGTCTTATTATGTGACGCAAAGAGGGAGAGAGAAAAATTACAAGGTGCTTTAATACTTTTAAAAGACTTTAGATTTCCTTGTATAACTTATTTGTTTGAGTCAGTTTACGCACAGTTTAACTTGTCATGAATGTTTAATTCCACTGTCCAATTACGCAGGACCCCAAAGCTTCATATGGGTTCACTCCGAAAGAGTCGATAACAAATTTTAAACTTGAGATTTTAAGTTTTAATCCGCCAGACCAACTCGTTAGGTTGAAGATTCGAGACATTTGGTAGTGAGAATTTATTCTGAAAAGATTCCAATCCTTTCATTTTCACCCATGATCTCCTTTCTCCATTTTTCTCAAGCAAATCGATAGAGTCATTTGACCCTTTACATCTAGGTCTTCGCTTCTTCGTCATCTTAGTTGTTTGTTTTAAGCAAATCAATAAATAAAATTATATGAGAAGTCTTCGTCTTCCATTATTTAATTTAAAGGAATACCAGCAAGAATAAAAACAAATAAACAATTAGTAACCAAGTTATCTTATCCTTGTTTTGTGTTTTACTTATTCACGTATTTCGTAAAACAAGTAAATAAGCTAGTGAAAAGAAACGAGCACTTAAAATTAATAAGTCTCTAGAAATTAAAAAGTCTAGCTCAAAGGGTGTTGAAATGTTGCAGAAAACCATTAAATAATTTAGAGGCCATTGCATAATTTGGAAAGACAATCTTCTTATACGGGATAGTTAGCTTATTAATTGTGTGGTTGTACTCTATATATTCTAGATTATGAGTTCCTCTTTATGCGTAAAGTTTGTATCGTAGCTTTTACAAATTAAGAATTTGACCTGTCAGTGCAACTTACAGACTAACAATGTATTAATATTATTCTGGGAAAAGAAATGACAATTCATTTATATATATATTAAAAAAAAAAATCTTAAAAAGGAACCACCACCCCATTGAATTAAATTTATAAATTGCAACAACCTCCCCCATTTCAATTATTAAATTCAAAATGTAGTAACCCATATCAGTCCCACCAGCACGTACGTACTCTGTATATGGATTGGTGGGGTTTACTGAATTTATTTTGGTACAGTACAACTTTAGGGGATCAAATACGGATGGCCCCCCTAAATCCTCCCCCACAAAACCTTATGGTATCCTTGATATGATATGATATGGATCCAAAGAAAAAATCAAAAAGTTTCTCTCTCATGCCTCTCTCTCTCCTCCGTTCAATTGCTGTCCATTTGTCTCTTTCACTGTTTCACATATGCTAGTCATGAGGACTCGGCCAAACTAACAAATACACGATATGTTGAGATTTGAGCAAAAATAAAAAAACAAAAATACAAACAAAGAAATTTTTATGAGCTAACAACCTTATTTCAATTCTTGATTTATTCTCAAAACTTATTTCTATTGACTTATTGCGTTTTACAAGATATATTATTATCTCACAGTACATCATTCAAAAAGTCAACGTAATTCAACTCATGACTTAAGTCTAGAATTGAACCAAGGTAGAGCCTTTAAAGGAGGCCAGGTGACACGCTGACCCCGTCACCCACCAAAACACGGTTGTTTTGCTTCACAACCTCCTAACAATTTTAATAGTATTGTTATGACTATTGTTGATGGATGAATAATTTATGTATTGTGTATGATCAATCTTAGAACATATGGATTTCTTTGGTATTAAATACCCTATCTGACTCAGAAAATGTGCGTGATATATGCAAAACGAGAATATCAAAAAAACGTATTCCCATCAAAGAAATTTAGGTGTTTTTTTATGCATATTAGAGTATTAAGGTTCTTCTAATTTTTGACTTTTTTTAATTTGTTCTAAAAAAAACATGTTCTTCTAGGTTTTTCAGCTTGCAGATGAGACATTTTTTTTAAGACGTAGAATTTATATTGATCTCTTTTTGTTGTCACATCTAAGTTGAAATTATAGCTTTGCCACCGTCTCAATTGTGTGTTTGAGTGCATTCACAGTTCACTGTCTTGCACTATCTGTTGAAGGAAGGAAAATACAAATACAATTGACTCCGTTGTACTGTAAGTTGGTTCTTAAATAATTCGGCGAAGAACGATTTAAATCGAATAGACTTCAGTCCCAACAGGTAAATTGTTAAATATGGACAATCAAATGACCCATTTAAGTGACAAATTAAGAAAAAGAAAAGAATGATGGAGACAGCAAAAAGGAAGAAAGGAAAAGGGTAGGGAAAAAAACACTATTTAATGGTAGCAGATACTATAGAATAAAGATATTTATTATAGGTTTATTTATGGGTTCCTTTCTCTCCAGCAGACAATTGTTGTCAGCAGAACTTGCGAAATGGGCTCCTAGATTCCATTCGTATCATCTGATTGGAAGATGGGTGTGGTGAGAATTCTGTATTAGGGCATGAAGAAAATCTATAAGGGGTTTTGTTCAGAATCTCCCATCCTCATATCTCCCTCCATTTTTATAGGTCAGTTGTCACTGAATTGGCGTCAAAATCCGTACCTGCAGTAATTTTCTTGTTTTTGCTTTCTGGGTTTGGGTTTTTATTAATCTCTTCCACATTCTTGAGCTATTTTGAACACTTTTCGAGATACCCATTTTCGTATTGTTACCACTGCTGTGATTTTTATTATGTTCTCTCTCATTTGTCGGCAAATTAGAAAGAAAAATAAAGAACCTGTTTTCCAACTGTATCTGGGTCTTTACCTCCTCTCTGTCTCTCTCGTCGTCAGCAAATCAGGTGAGTGTCTTCAGGTGCCCCGTTTTGTCCCTTTCCTTCAAAACTTGTATTTTCCTTTAAATGGGTTTGCTTTATTTTTCAGAAAATCTGTTTTTTTTTTCTTGATGGGTACGTTTAATCAAGTTCAGGAATTAAAAAGTTCAATCGGTTATATTTGTGGTTGCCCTATTGCTTTCTTGCCATTATGTTTTCAATGCTTCATTTTGTTAGGTATCGTTTCTAGTTGACTTGGATAGAGTTCTGATTGACTTGCTAATCTTTCTACTGTTTCACTCATTTGGGGGTTGATGTTGGTTCTCATTTTACCAATTTTGCAGGAGCACAATCTAGATTGGTTGGAGTCTGGTTGCTTTTAATGGAGTATTCAGATGCCAATTTGGTACGACTTTCATCTACTTGCCTCTCTCTCTCTCTCTCTCTCTCTCTCTCTCTAATAAATCATACCAAACCAAACCGAGCCTTACGTCCCAATCAATTGGGGTCGGCTACATGAATCCTTTTTTCCAATGAGCTTTGTCAATGGCTACTTGTTTACTTAGACTTGTAGACTCATATCTTTGCACACTACAGCATCCAAGGTCAATTTTTTGATTTCGCATTCTATAATTTCAGTTCCTCGTCTAAAGAACGTCCACATTTGAGCCTGCTCTTATCTTTTGTTTTAATACATCCATATTATTGAGGAACCATTTCATATTCCATGTTAATCTTAGTTTGAGTAGTGTTGATGCATTTATAAATCACAGCTGTTGCTTTGGACTTGCTTCTTCATTTTTCATTCCCAACAATTTGGTCAACAAGTGCTTAATAATTGTTCAAACTACTCCTTCCACGGCGTAATTTTGTCCAACAGTTCATACTGGTGCCCCAAAATGGTTTTTGGTTTTCCATTTTGAATGGTTAAGATGGTTTATCATTTGATTCTGTTGTAATGGGCTTTTAGAAGGGTTAATTACAGTCTGAAAAATATGGGGATTAGTACTTCAAAATTTCTGATTTGGGTACGACAGGCTAAATTCTTGCTGAAGTTAAAAGTTTTTATGTTGTATATAAATATAGGATACTGTGAGTAAAAATATAGCTTTGGCGATTGAATGTAGAATATGAGAATCTTTTGTTTTCAAGCTCTGAATCTTTCAATAATATCGGTTTTCTCTTATAGGAGTGAAAATGGATAGGGGCAGATTTGATTTAAGATTTCATCATGCCGGTTCCACCCCTTCGGAGGAATCGGCTTTGGACTTGGAAAAGGCCTACTGTAACCACACAAATCTACCATCATCTAGCTCACCATCTCAGCAAGCTTTCACATCAGGTAATCAGCATTCAGAGAGCAGCGCGGCTTACTTCTCATGGCCCACTTCCAGCAGGTTAACTGATGCAGCTGAAGATAGGGCTAATTACTTTGGAAACCTTCAAAAAGGGGTTTTGCCTGAAACTCTAGGGCGACTGCCAAGTGGGCAGCAAGCTACCACCTTGCTTGAACTGATGACTATTAGGGCATTTCATAGCAAGATGCTGCGGCGGTTCAGTCTTGGGACAGCGATTGGATTCCGGATTCGTTGCGGTCTGTTAACTGATACACCGGCTATTCTTGTTTTTGTTGCTCGTAAAGTTCATAGACAATGGCTGAGACATATGCAGTGTCTACCAGCTTATCTTGAGGTTAGGAATTCTTGCAGTTGTGCCTTACCAGTGGTTTGTTTTCACATTCATGTTCACTTTTACATTCCCAATATTGGGTTTGCATTGATCTTTGTTTAATCAAAATACATAACATCTCGTCAAAGTACAATATTAATGTGGCAATTTTCGAAATTTCGTCAATGTAATGAACTCGTGGTATTTTGAAAGCTTTTTGAAACTTCAAATTGAAAGTCAAAGTTTGGACTTAAAAAATTTAGAGACTTCTTTTAGCCTTTCATTCAACTCTTGCAAAAATCCTTCATGTTCATTTTAGGTTCTAAATGTTGGTTTGGCATCAGTTTTGTTTTGGTAAATTGCAGCAGCTGTCAGGCCGCTGAAATCTAGTCAAAGTTGTATACTCCCTCCATCCCAATTTGTCTGTTCACTTTCTCATTGTTGGATGTCTGAGATATTTGTCCATTTTACAAAGTCAATGAACCAAAATTCTGTAAAATTACCTTTTGAGTGGAAGGGATCATTTAAGAAAAAGTTGGAGGGTAGTTTTGGAATATTAAAGCTTTTTAAGTGCTATAAACGTGTTTCTTTAAAGAGTGAGATTCCTCGAAAGGGAAAATATTGGGAGGGAGGGAGAAATATATGAGCCTAGGTTTTGAAAAAATTTCATGTTAATAAAGTGGTGGACATTTGGTGGATTGTGGAGACTTGAACTTGGGATCAAATGTTAAGATTTGCAAATTTGGGAGCTTACTTTTCAGTGTTCCACTGAAATCTTGGAAGTCAAAGGTGTTTTGCTATTTGTTGGGCAGGGACCTGGAGGTGTATGGTGTGATGTCGATGTTGTGGAATTCTCTTACTTTGGTGCACCTGCAGCAACTCCGAAAGAGCAATTGTACAACGAGCTTGTAGATGGTTTGCGGGGAAGTGACCCGTACATTGGTTCTGGTTCCCAAGTATGCTTCGTTCTTCTTAGTCTTCATTACTTGTTCTGTTCTTCAATGGTTTTTATGTTAGAGACTTTGGGAGTCTTTTCACATACATTTACACGAGGATTAAACTTCATAGTTTATTCCACTTGGAGATATATATAAATATTGTAATTAATGTAAAAATGACTAAAAGGACGTAAAACATGTCCAATATTCTTTTTTTTATGAAAAGTTCTTGTAGAGGTGAGTTTGTATTCACTATAGTAAACTTAAATCTGCTAGTTACGGAGTATCTCGCTCCTCAGTGGGTGGATTTCTTGTTTAACCAAGGTTGCCCAAAGTTCGTTGTGCGTTTATTTAATTCTGGTTTCACTTAAGATGAATGACTACAGACGAGCTGTTTCCATAATTTCATTGGTACGTATCTTATTCAATCTTGGTGTAAATCTCTTAAAATTGGGATTTATAGGCACAGTTGTGGTTGTGCTTATCGATTCTTAGATGCTAAATTAAGGTTCCAATGTTTGTTGGAGTTGTTATTTTTATTGTAGTTCAACATCTGCTCTCCAAGCAGCACCACTTTGGTGGAGCTGTAAATAATGGATTTCGGTTTGTGGTTGAGGAGAAAAAATATGATCATGATGTCCCCTAGGAACTCCTAACTGACTTATACTATATGGATTTGGCGTTGAGTTTGAGAGCTTCATCTTTATGGATCTGAGTTAGCTATTTCTTAGGAGTGTGTGACATCTGTCATGTTATGGGTGATACCTATACAAGGATCCGAATTAAGTATGTATCTTCTACAGTAGTCCTTCTCCCACTCTAGTTTTGCAAGCCACCCGTGGCTAAAGCTCTTGTATTTTAGTTGAAATTGAACGTGAATCCCTTCATTTGAAAAATCCACATCTATCCAAACAAACACGTGCACACCAACACCCAAAAACATACACAGACACATGCAGGCACGCACAATAAGAAAATCCAGCACGCTCAATAAGGAAAAAGGGTAAGATAAGAAAATCAAAACAAAAAGTATTTGTGTTGCATATTTCTTAGCACATGCATATTCCTTACCTATTAACTGCATTATTCTCAATGTCTTGTGACATTTGCTAATGCTACATACATCTGTCATAATCTTTGACTCAGAGACTCAGATGCGGGTGTTGGGTGCGTGCATGTTTTAGTTTTTCTGATCCATCTAATTCTCATGTCCAAGGATGCTGGGACACAACTTTGTTTCATATTTCTACGACACTAATTTGGGATAGAATGGTGTTTAGAAGCCTAACATAAAAGCATGAACGCAAAAAATTGAAATTTTGTGCATAGCTGTAAGATAAACTCGGCTACATTACCTCTTTGGTCATATACGAATACATATGTGTGCTACGTGAGTGTCCAACTAAATCGTGCATGATTGGCTTTTGTCTATGATGCACGGACACGGATAAGGACCCAGACACGGACACGGGGATACGGGAATTCTAAAAAAATGGGGATACGGACACGGCGGGGGACACGCCACGTGTATATTTATATATATGTATGTATAAAATTTGTTTTTTTGAAAATGCAAAGAAAACAAGTCATCCATAAGTCCAAACATAAGTTCTTCAAACAAAACAAGACATCCACAAGTTCAATACATAGTTCAAAGTTTTGAGTAATTATAAATTTACCCTAGAAAAATTTAAAAAATTTCAAATTGACCCCCGCCGTGTCCCCAGACGTGTCCCCTACCCTCTATCATGTGTCCCCACCGTGTCCCCTGCAAAAAGAAATTTAAAAAATTGGGACACGCCAAACGTGTCCCCGCCGTGTCCCATACGGCGATACGGCGCCTCCTAGAGGTGTCGGTGCTTCATAGGCTTTTGTTTTATTGGGGTTGTTTCTGAATGGGAAGGGTTGTGTAGTATAAACAATGAACATGACCATTGTAGTGGAAGGGCTTATGTTTTTTAGTTTGCGGCAGTAACAAGCGTAACTAAAGACCTTTGTTTTCAGTTTTTTTTTAAAAAAAAAAAAAAACTTGTGATGTAGATAGAGGTTGCAAGTTTTCTATACATGTGTCTTATTTGCTCAGTATGCCTTTATCAATGGAAGCTAAAATATGTTTGTTACTCCATTTTGATTCACTCATGGGGATTCAAGATTTTGCTTGCCTCTTACTGACTTTCAAAACTATACCACCAAAGTAGTCTCTAGATTATATAACAGTCTTTAGACTCGTTACCAATGCTTCTTCCACTGGGACTAGTGCACTTTTTCCGTTGTTTGTTATGTTCTTCCGTCATTGCAAGTTTGATTTGTTAAGACTCAAGGTTAATAAGTTTATACATTCAGTGTTATTGCTCTTGAAATTATGCAAATTGCATATTATTGTTTAGGTTGCAAGCCAAGAAACATATGGAACCTTGGGTGCTATTGTCAAGAGCCGAACAGGTAATCGGCAGGTCGGTTTCCTTACAAATCGCCATGTGGCTGTTGATTTGGACTACCCAAACCAGAAAATGTTTCATCCGCTCCCCCCTAGCCTTGGACCTGGGGTGTATCTGGGTGCTGTGGAAAGAGCAACATCATTCATTACGGATGATCTTTGGTATGGCATATTCGCCGGAACAAACCCAGGTAACATAATTCCAAATTTGATCATATGATGCGCGTATTGTCCCACATTTCACTGAGCAGTTTGTTCTAATCGGTTCTCTGATGTCATGGTGATATTATGTCAAGATAGGTTACATAATGCTTATGTTGAGAAAAACTAGGTGCCATGAATTTGATATTATTCTGTCAAATCTTATGACATTCAAGACATGTATGTTACAGTGGTGTGGGGACTTGGGAACAGGTGTTGGGTGTCGATATGCTCCTAGGAATCTGATTCATGTACTTTCTCCTCATTTTGATTTGGGAGTATGTGAAGTTTCTATCTTTAAAGGTTTCTACGTGAAGTATTTAGTAATATTGTACACTTCAAGTATGATGAAATTGTGAATTTTTTTCAAAGGATCGTGAAACCCTCATTGACTCTGTATGTTGTTTGGGTTTTCTAGAGCTAAGAAAAAACAGGTCAGTAAACTGTGAAACCCTCATTCGACAAGCGAGTTAAGAACAAGGTACACTTATGGCCCATCAAACACTAGTACACTACTGATTTATATGTCTAGGGTATTAACCAAGAATCCACACGATTATTCAAATCGAAACTGGAGGGACCACCAAAATTCTATTTAAGTATTCCCCAACTGATAAGGAATCTCTTTTTATTGTGGTTTTCTTTCACCAAGCAAACAGAGGGACAAAAATTCCCGACGTCACCGATCAGGCTGATTTGGTTCTAATGAAATCAAGGCTTCTGGACTTGTGACTGAAAGCAACTCAATTTATTTGAAATTTGGAATTTCTGGACGGAGCCAGTGTTAAAAAGACCAGGTCAAACCCCCTTGTAGAGCTAATCTGCGTTCTTGAATTTATTTTAAGCCTTTTCAATTAGCCCAAAATGAACATTTAGCTACAGGCGACATCATTTTATCATGTCATTTGTTGGTGCATTAGAATTCTGTTTCCTATCACTTGGATTGAATTACATTTTTAATATGCTGAAATATCTCTGATATTACATTTGTGCTAATTTGTTTCATATTGTGTCTTGACCCCCACACATGCCCATCTCAATCTGTTGATCTGGCAGAAACATTTGTTCGAGCTGATGGGGCCTTTGTTCCATTTGCTGATGATTTCGACTTGTCCTATGTATCGACATCCGTTAAAGGAATAGGAGAGATAGGTAATGTCAATATCCTCGATTTGCAGTCTCCAATCAACAGTCTAATTGGAAGACAAGTGGTAAAAGTCGGAAGAAGCTCTGGATTAACTACTGGGACCATAATGGCTTATGCCCTAGAGTACAACGATGAGAAAGGCATTTGCTTTTTTACCGATTTTCTTGTTGTCGGTGAGAATCAGCAGACCTTTGACCTTGAAGGTGACAGTGGAAGCCTCATTCTGCTAACGGGCCGTCAAGATGGGGAGAAACCACGGCCTGTTGGGATTATTTGGGGTGGGACTGCTAATCGAGGCCGGTTAAAACTCAGAGTGGGCCAACCTCCGGAAAATTGGACTAGTGGAGTTGATTTAGGGCGCCTTCTTGACCTCCTTGAACTTGATTTAATTACAACCATGGAAGAGCTTCAAGGTTTGTCCTTCAGAAAATTCTAGCTATTTTTTGTTGAAGCAATAGCTTCTGTTGCCATTGATATTTTTTTTATTTTGGCTATTTCAATGCAGCCTGCATTTTACGTAGTTCATTTAGAGCATGTTTTTAATAGTATATTTAGGGACAATTGGAAACTGGCAAGATGGTGATGTATTACTATTGACCCAAATATCCAACTAGAATGGCATGAAAGAAGTATTGAAGTGTAATTGAGACGTGAAACCGCATCTGGTGCAGGGAATTTGCGCGTTATTCAAGGAAATGTGCACGATCCCTGAAGAAGAAAAAAATCTGTGTAATATGCAAAATTGTCTGCGCGCGTTAATTATGTCCACTTACTCGTGCATGGTTCCACCCGCTAGGCCATCTTTTTCAACCAAAGTTGTTTCTTTGACGAAATTGAAATTTTTTAAGAACTTGAAACCATAATATTGCTGCAATGGTGAATGTTGAGTGTGCTAGAATAATAAAGGAGTACCCTATCTGCATTAGGGTGCATTGCATGCTTTCCTTCTTTCTTATTCTCTCCTCCCTCTCTGTCAATAGAGGCCAACCGTATTTTTGTCCAAAGAACTAACCTCAGTGAAGAAAAGAGGTAGGGAGGTAGAACATTGGTGCCACATAGTTGGGACTCTTATTGGCAAAAAAATCTCATATTACTTATCCTTGCAACTGATTATCTGTATATATCTTATGTTGACAAGTACTGCTTTCTCCATCTTCATGTTTTACATAGCTGCACTGCAAGAGCAAATAAACGCTTCCTTAGCAGGGATGGATTCTACAGTGGGAGAGTCATCTCCACCAGATCAAGTGCTGAAAGTTAAAATCGAGGAGAATAACCACGAGCCTCTTGGGTTAAACATCATGAAGGTTCCCATAGACAATAAGCCCCACAATGGGCTAACCCCACCGTTCATCCACGATGAGTTTCGAATTGAAGGTGGTACTGAAGCAGTTCCAAATGTGGAACACCAGTTTATTCCATGTTTTATTGGAAGATCCCCAGTTGATGAGAAAAAACAAGGAAGCACAGAATTGAAAAACCTCGCGGTGTTGAGAAATGGGTCCGATGAAGAAGAGATTTCCATGTCCTTGCAATTGGGTGAGCCAGAACCAAAGAGAAGAAAACAATCAGATTTTCTACTACGTATTGAAAACTCGAAATGAAGTGTCCGTAATTCTTTTGGAGTTTTGAGTTCCGAGGTCCAAAATTTTGAATTGTATCTGAAATTTCAGATTGCAGAGAGGAACCCAGGTCTTGCCTCCCAGCTACGTAAAATTATTGGTTTTTCCCCTTCTATTTTTAGTATATTATGATCAAGGTTACGATTATATGTTATATATGCGCGTTAAGCAGTCTTTAAAGGACAAATTGTTGTAGAGAAGTAACTGTATATTATCGTCTTTGATTTATATCATTCGGTTAGAGTTCTGTAACATAAACGGTCCCTCCGTGTGGGTGGTACTACAACTTTTGGAATTTAGGGAACAAAAATAGTTATTTTCGGCTGAGTACTCTTACTGGGAAATGCTTGGTGGAAGCGTTACTAAAGTATTACTATTACCCTCTTTGTTCAAATGCTACTTTCAGCACATTGCTGTTGAATAAAATGTGGTTTTCGCGATAACCTGTTTTCATATATCTTATTCCCATACTCCCCAGTGTGGGAGAGCCTCGTGTATTGCGCTGCGTTTGTTTTGTTGCGACATTGATGTTGCTAAATCAATGAATCATTCTGTAGCCAAGAACATGGGTTCAAACCTTGGTTCACGGCATTTGGTTTTGGTATCATCTCTCGAGTCCCACATGAATGAAGTAGTCTCTGGTGGGTCAGCCATTGAATACCCCAACGAATTAAGTTCGTTGCTGGTATCACATTTTTTCTTTTTTCCGATTGGGTCGTTGTCTGTATCATCCATAGTAAATTTAGACATTTGTGTTTTTAACTCCTACTGGCAATGTCTCATGTCACCTGATTCGCAAGTCCCAGGTTCACCATGCCGATGCCGGGGTGCATTCGATGTTACCAGCAAGAGGAAGCCGGATTACCCAAAAGATGAACTTGAGTGAGGCACCAGAATAAAGAGCTTTACACAGTATCCCTTCAGACAAATACAGTCAGATATTCAATTGAAATTTTTACTCGGGTAGCCAAATGAACTCGGATCCATGGAGTCCGTCATCAAAATGGTACCAGCCGTACCTAATAATAGAAGGATTGGAAAACGCTTGATCCATGGAGTCCGTGATCGGATCTCCCCATTGACAGATAGAGTTGAAGAATCAATTAACCCGGAAACTTTTGGTTTGCAATGAAATGAAATCGAGAGCGAAATTGGAAAAAGAGATACGAACAGACTCTCTGGCCTCCGGGGCCGACTCGACTTCATAACAGACACTGACGGACAGACTACAGACCATCCTCCGAAGAGGTTACATTAAACTGGGACTCAACAAACTTGACTAGGACTGATTCAGATAGAAGACTGAAAGACTTCAGCTGAGGAAGAGAAAGACCAATTGCGTGGTGCTCTACCGGCTGGTCTGCTCATTATTTGTGTTCGTCTTTCATTATTACTAAGGTTGTGGAGAGGGAACCTGGCGTTTAGAACCATATACAAGTCTTGCTGGAAAGAGCTGCCCGAGAGAAGAGAGTTATGCTGCTTAAAATGAAATGAAATGCAAATTAAGTGACTTGGAATTGGCTAACAAAAGAGATCCGGTTTCAAAGCATAAAGTAGACACCGTGTGATCATGGGTCCGCATCGACATGTCCTTCAACTTTAACTTTTGTCCTTGATTCGTCTGGTAGTGCTCCATTATTTGTGTACGACTGGAGATGCTGTCTGCTAAATTTCGTCATGGATGACGAGTCTTCTAGAATGGTGCTACGTGGCCTTCTAGTCTTCCGCTAATTCTTCTTGTCATACCATGCTAATGTCCTCCACATTTCTAGATTGTAGTTGCTAATTTCTTCATATTTTGCATATTCGTTATTTAATCCTTGTAATTCTTCCAATTTTGTATCGAATAAAAATTTGACTTCTGGTAATTTCACTGAGCTACTCGGCCTTGATGGTGGAACGAGCACTTTTTGGGGGGCAGCATCGCTTTCCCTCGTGTAGCTATGGTGCCATGAAGAAACAACACAAGAAGAAGAGGAAAAATAAAAAGAGGAGAGAGGGCAGCATCGCTTTCCATCGCTTTCACTTTTTGGATCATGGGCCACAGCTACTTGGGTTTAGACCGTTGAACATAATTTGGACGGGCCAAAGCTATGGGGGTTCCCGATTGCAATTCTGACTATAGCTTCAACTACTCAAAGGATGACTGACTTAAAATTTTCAGTGCCGGGTGGGTATGATACACGTGGTATCCGTTCGACAATCTCAACCATCCACAGCGCGATCCGACGATCCAGATTTTAGAGAGAGAAAGAGAGGAGAGAGGGGGAATCAATTTTGAGCGTCCAAAATACGTTTGGACGGCTCAAATCGTGAGTGGGTACTGCCACGTGGTACTCACCGGGCACCAAAAAAAATTCCTGATCAAGGGGCTACACCTTGTGCTTTACATAACGAATCAGGAACAGTTGTGTCCTACATGGTTGGGTTTCTCATTAATCCCATCGCCAGAATAAAATGCTGAAAGACCAAACAGACTCTAAACTCCGGTAGATTCTTTTTATAGCCAATGCTCTGTACAATTATATGTTCACATCACACTCACAAGGGTAGAAGGTAGTTCATGTCTAGAGAGCCCATATGCAGATATATACAGACAATATACGTAAAGACAGACACATACACAGGCATATGTTCCCCTCTCTCTCATTATGATACAACAAATGCAACCCCAGATAGACTTTTATACATTCGCGGTCACACTCACAGCATTCAATTCAACATGCTGCCTACCCTCACTCTGAGGGTGAACTATAACGGTGGCCCGCGCCTCTTCCCGCATAGACTTATCATCTCCGACGTTAGAAACAGCGATTGAGCTGACCAGAGGCTTCCGGTCAGCAGCCCCAGTTTCTCGGTCATCTTGATCTTCCCCTATGATTTCCCATTCCTCCTTGACTGAAGTCACTTGAAAGCCTTTCTCTTGGTGCCTTTCAATCTCGAATAAAGTGGGCAGGATCACATAATCGTTAAGAGGGTTGTAGAAAGGATCTGGATCCCCTGCATTCAGCCAGTGTTTAAGGATCCGGAAAAGGTGACGGTCGCATAGGATTCCTCTGTGCTCACCAGGGATTCCAATCCTTGCTTCTGCTTTAAGCCCATCAGCCTGTAGTAAAGAAATGGAATAGCAACTTAGGCTCCATTTGGATGGATATGGATTTCGAATGAAGGGATTCAAAATTCAATTTTGACAAAAATCTAATAAAGTTCATCTACAAGTGGCTTGTGAAACCAGAGTGGAAGATTAGAAGTAGAAGAAATGCATATAATTGCTATTTCAAAGGTCAAATTGTACCAGAAAAGAAGCGTTCAGTTTGAATTAGGTGAAGAGTATGCATTGATTTTTCCTTCTCTTCAGATCGTTTACCACCATAAACGTGGAAAAGAAGCGTTCAGTTTGAATTAGGTGAAGAGTATGCATTGGTATTTCCTTCTCTTCAGATCGGATACGAAACTATAGTTGGATTTTTTTTGGTTAAATTCCATGAACACCCCCTCACCTATTCTGATGTTCCATGGACACCCCCTAACCTTTAAAAACATCCATACACACCCCCTCATCTATGAACGTTATCCAACTTGACCCCTTCTGTCAAAGGGCCGTTAAGTATCAAGGACAAAAAATATGCTATGGACAAAAATACCCTTCTCTCTCTCCCCAACCCTTGCACTTGGGCTGAAATGGAAATTAAGACCAATCACAAATCAAATTCATGAATTCTCAGCAACCAAAATGGAAAAAAATGAAAAAAAAACGGGTGCTGTCTTGAATTCTCAGCAAAAACGGGTGCTGTCTTCTACAATAAGGTTAGAAGACGTACTTCTGCATCTAAATTTTTGCTCTTACATAACACTGATGTCCAAACAACTTCATCGATTTCCAAGTTTAGCACTTTCAGCATATTAAGGTGATATCTCCAGTTATTCTACAACCAGAAGCTAAAAATCATAGAGATAGAAGTGAACTGATATCTGAATATCATGTGACAACTTGATAAATGACGTTAATAATTACGAAGAGATTACTTGACTGTTAAAACCACAAACCAGGGTAGCTTTTAAAGCTACATCCGTCACTCAAACAAATAAGTAAAGATAATAAGATGAGAGCACAAATAGATAACTGTACCTTTGCAGATTCTACAGGAACTGTCCCATCTCCATCGACACATATGTAGTTAGCCTGCATTCCAAAAAGCATTTGTAACCAACTAAGTAATCAAACCAAGGATATAATGCATACAATACTGTCTCTCATACAATATTAGCAGTCTAGCATTCATCAACTGCAGACATACATCTCATGCACGTGCATAATGCATTGATAGCCATGATGATACTCCCTCCGTCCCAAAATGTTTGGCCAAAAATACTATTCACATATCTCAAAAAATCATATTTATTTTGTAATTTATACTACTTTTTACAATTTGAAAATTTTTGTTTAAAAAAACTAAGCAAAATCTATTAAACAAGACCCATATTGCATATATAATTCATTACACCTTAGAAAATATAGATGATTTTTTGAGAGGTGTGAATAGTGGATGTGTGCCAAACATTTTGGGACGAAAGGAGTATTATATTAGCTCAATAGTTAGTGAACTAATATATACCATGAGGAAAGGTAATTGTTTTAAATCTGTGACAGGTGCCGCCTCACTTCCATAACTGCAGTGCAATAGACAAATATCAGAAACTAATCATATCATTTTCTTTTTAAACAGAATCTTGGCACTCGGTATTTAAGCATCAACCCTTTTCTTTTCTCATACTCCTTATTACAGAAGCCATCAAAATTTAACCACTGAGTTGCACTGTAAAAGAAAACTTATTTCAAAATGCTTAAAAGACAGACATTACCACACACTATTTGGTGTATCGAGATTTGTCCCATATACATTGAAGAATTTAACTTGAGGTGGAAGCTTGGCAGAGGATAAGAGCTTTCGAGTCTCATTAGCCCATTTCAAAATATCTAAGTTGAATGGAAGTGGAATATTCACCCCATCATACTCCACCTGGATGAAAAACGGAAAAGATCAGCCCAAAATACGGGTATTAAACACTTCAAGTACCGATCCTACAACCCAATTCAGAACAAGTGACAGCAAAATACAGGTCATGGAAATTCCTACAAATAAAATAAAAAAAAAGCAAAAATTATACTCGAAATATGGTACTGAATGAATATTTCTAGATTCTGGTTCACATTCCAGATAGTGGGAAACTTCATGAAATATCCCTGAAATACCATCTGTATGTTGATTACCAGAGATTGTGTAGAAAAATAAATCAGACATCTTTCATTTTGTTTAACATACCTATCAGATTGACCTCAAAACAGAGACTTTCTTTTTACTGAAGTATATACGACAGGAATAAGGGAATAACAAGCTACATTCTGTCATCTTTCATTTCGTTTAACATACCTATCAGATTGACCTTAAAACAGAGGCTTTCTTTTTACTGAAATATGTATGACAGGAATAAGGGAATAACAAGCTACATTCGGCAGGTGTAACAACAAAACAGACATCACGCTTGGTATGGGATTGCTTATCCAGTATCCACTAGGCCAACCCTGTGTCATACTAAAGTTGAAACTTCAACAAAGCAACTAGCACTATTTCCAATACTTTCAGTAACCTTTTGAACTCCAGATGAGTAGATCATCCATGTAAAAATGAAGTTGATAAAATATTGGTAACTGCCTAATGGAATCACGTTTTGAAAAACAGACTTCAGAATAAACGTCCATTTTTTACAAAAAAAAAAAGATTCGATAAGGTTTATACAGATGTCTGATTAAAGCTGAGTACGAACAATCTAAACATTGAGGGACACAAGATGAACAACTTGGATAATAGAATTGGGATCCATGGTCGACCTTGTGGGCCGGACTATCTCATTCAGTGCTGATAGAGGACTGGGGAGAAGCTTGAAGCTAAAAGAATGACATTGGAAAAAAGCATGAAATATTACTAGTAGTATAACTTTATCGTCTCCTTTAACACAAGAAAATCATAGCTTACCGTGTTAGTTGAAAGAGCTTCTGTGAAAATAGATATGCTTTCTTCTGGGGAATAAGACTCCAGCATAATATTGGAGTTTCCATCACTATCACCCTTTTGTTTCCAAATTTGTAGAAGGGGACTTTTTTCCCAACAGAAATTAGGACAAGCCATCAATTCATAAAATGAAGGGCACTCTAGGAGCTGAAAAATCACAGCTCATCAAATTAGTCTAAAAGAAATAACAAGAAAAAGCTTTTACAAAAAATTAAGAACAATAATTTCAAAGATCGGAAAAGAAAATTCTTCTCTTTTATTCATGAACCACCACGATACAGTATAACACTATAAGCAGTACATGCACATCAGAACCAAAGCAGAAGGGATGATGGTGTCAACCAAGCTGAGGGAAGGTCCCTGCTATCATCAGCAAGGGCAGAGGGACATGGTAGAAGCGGGGGGTCAAGCAGCCCCACTGAATCGAACCTTATATACAAGAAAGGCATAATTTTTCTCAGTATTTTACGCATTTGACCACGCCTATATTGAAAATTTCCAAAAGAAAATAAACCAGGTATGCCTCTATCAGGATATTCATTCTATGTTAACTTTCAACTTTCCCTGTATTTTAGTTTCTTTAGTAGGCCTAGTATTTCCGGCAATAGCAATGGCTTCTTTATCTCTTTATATTCAATAAAACAAGATTGCATAAATTTGCCAGGACAAAATCTCATCTTTAATATTTTTTCCAAAACTTGACTTGTATCATGACACTAATACCTATGTATTTGATACCACTGAGGATATGTGGTCCTTGCTCCGCCATGATTGTCGCGAATCTCAAGGGAGGTAATTCCAATTTATTAGAAAAATAACATGGCACATAATCATCATAAGCTGCCAATGTACAAGCTAGGATAAAAATTACACTTTGCCAATCGAAGGTGACTTATGGCTAGGAAACACTAGAAATAAGTTTATACTAAGTGATAATCTTGGGGCCACTGGGGGTTATGCCAGGTTGTTACCTCCCGGGCCCTGGAATTAGTCGATGTGCGTGCAAGTTGGCCCGGACATCCGGTTATCAAAAAAAAACTAAAGGACAAGGAAAATCGATTTCATAGACTTTTAGCTAGATACACCATACTCTGCTAGGACCAGTATTGTGAAATCAAACCTCAAGCAAAAATATGAAAGTTGTATAGTGACACAGAAGAAAGGATTATTTCACTAAAGCAAGCACTCTTTAATTTGATCCATTTCCCCTATTACTCACTACTATCCCCCTGAAAACTGAAATTATATCAAGCTAATATTGAACCAAAACCTAAGGTTGGTTTGTAAAGTTAATGCTACGAATCACCACAACCAAAAAAGGTCTACTAAGTGATTTATATTCAAATACACTTTGAATGCATGCAACTTAGCATTTGACATCTATAGGGCTCCATCAGAGGTGGTTTCCACAATCATTTCTCTCGTGCTCATTTGTCATTTCGTCATTCCCCTATCTCAAGCTGAAAAGAGAGGGGAGAAGGGAGAGGAGCAAAAATTGACTGCGGTTGTTGGACCTACCCTCTGACTGATCAGAAAGCTGGAAATACCTTAGATTGTCATTCTCTGCTTGGGTTAATCTCAATGCCCACACCTAAGTTTTGCCACACTTACTTTTTGTCTTTCAAAAAACAAAAAATCATAAAAAAGACTATTAATCATGTATCACTCATAAATGAGCAGAAGGTGACGAAGACTATGACACTTTTCAGAGAAGAGAAAACAGATTGTATCACTGAATTGATTGATGATACAATGCTCAACAAGTTTAAATAGCGAAAAACCTAGAATAGAGAATCTACCCTTAAGAAAATCTATACCTAAAATAGAAGATACAGAAAGATATGATCACGATATGATTGCATGCCTAAATAGAAGATACAATGAGATACATACACATTCACAGCCTACTCCTTGCTTTTCTAATAGCAATGGCATAGCATACCAACGAGAGGGAGTAATGATACGAATCAAACAGATGAGAATCCAGACAGGTTAAATTTGAAATGTCTGCAATAGACAAAGTTTAAAACGTGAAAAAGATGGTGGAGTTGTACCAGTTGATGCATGCTCCATTTCGATATGAAGAAGTTTTGCTCCCACCCCTCCACAAATGACATACCATTAACAAAGGTGGAGGTAACATATCCCGGTGCACCTGTTAAAGCACAATTACTCTGTCAGAAGACTCAGACCCCCATTGGGATACCACTGCTGGCCATCTATAATTAGGTACTCCCCTCATTGCTAGCCAGTAGCATAAATTAAAGGAATCATAGAATCTCATCAAATTAGCAATGTTGTCTGCAAAAGATATGGAGCTTTAAAATCCCAACGCATCTGCTCGTTATGACAAAATTTTGGGAAATAAACATTTTTGCAGAAATTTAAGATTTTGGTTCGTCCGCATTGCTCCAACAAGTTAAATTTCCAACAGGATGGACCTGAATGGTCAAAATAACTTTAAGCTTTCAAAAGGTGAACATTGAATTTCTTGGTTAAAACAAGTACAAGAAGAAGGAAAAGGGAAAAAGGGTTTCAAAATCGTACAATTGAAATTGTTGGAACGCAAACCCAAAGATTCTCCATAAATCCCAAAAACTTGCATAACTTGTTAGGACTTTAATCTTCATGCGAAGAAAGTCGCCAAATGCAAATAGCAATTGGGACTATTTTACATGAGGGGATAAGGGCCATTGAATAGTTGGCCATAAGAAGTTTTTACGATGTCAAAGAGGATTCAAGAGTAGTATATTCTGCATATGTTTTTGGTAATTGGGACTTTGAACAAGAGAAACTTATATTTATGGCTTTCATCATGTATTTGAGTCTGCTTCTCAGGACCTTGGAGTTACAAACTTGGAACTAGTATCTTCCCATTGGTCTCTTTACAGAATCACTTACCCTGAAATGGTGTGGCAATAGCTATCCAATTCTTCACATATTTCTCAAAGATCTGCAGAATAATGTTATCATCAGGACATTATAGGGCATCCACTAATACAAATAAAGGGATCAGTCCGTATCGGACAATAGACGTAAAATGGAAGAAAGAAGGAACTACAAGTGCCGCTCAAAAAGGGAAGATGTGGAAATTTACATCACTGTGCAAGCACATGAAACATTTCACAAGAAGGCCACCCATGGAATGAGTTATTATAGTCATCTTTTTCCCTCCTGAAGCAGTAAATACAGTCTCCATTTTTGCTGCCAAGCGCTCCAATGTTTCCTGGAGCCTACGTTCAGCAGAATCAGCAGGAATACAGTTCATATCCAAATGATTACAATATGAAGCTGACTAAAACAGATCTGATAGGTCATATAAGATCAGAAAAGAAAAAAGGACGACCCCCTACTCATTGTATGCTTGATCAGAGAACTACTATCAATTAGCACAACGTCAACAAACCACCACCCCTGGAGTCTGGCGATATTTATTCTCAGATAACACATGAAAAAAACTATAACTACCAGCAGAAATAGATTAAAACATAAATCAAATTCTTAATATATGGTCAACTGAACTCAGACAAGCAGATACCTGTTACTCTGACGGAAATCATATCCAAAACCAAAGAGTGTTTTCCCCTCTTGGAAGCCCCATTTGATCATTTCGACTATCATGTCATGGAAATAATATACACATTCACGCCCAATGATCTGGGGGAAAAGAAAAGGAAAAAAATGCAATATGAGTTCATCAAACGAGAATGCCAAGTCAAATGAGAGGGGCAATAATCTAAAATCAGAAAAAACCTATTCACTATAACGACCTCAAGCAGTTTAGAGATGGTAACTGACTAACCACTGACATGCACACAAAGATTATCAAAGAATTAGTTGCAAGAGGACACAGTCAGATGATTAACGAAGATTCCAAGACAGAACCATAAAAAATTTCTGACACAAGATAAACGATAAAGGGGCCTAGTGAATGGAAAATCCCATTTTATGATCGGAACTCCTCTCTCTCACAAGAACTCTTCTTTCTCTACTTGTGATACACCTGTGAAAGGACAATCAAGCAACTAACATGTATAGCAGTCAGATGGTAATTTCAGATATTTATCTTCATCGCTCCAGATATGGAATTTGGGTGCACATTGTAAATGTGTAGGTTAAGGCTAAGGCAACTTAATCATGGGTAACTTAAGAAGCCTATAATAGACATCGGCTTGGCTTCTTAGGCACATGAGGAACCGGCATAACTTGGTCTCAACTGAATGGTATTCGGCACTTCGGTTGAAGATAAAATGTTCCTAAATGGCATATATATAAGCGAGCAGTTCCACCAAATCAAATGAAATCATCAAAGAAAAACCCAGCTTCATGAAAAAGCAGCCAACATAAGATATAGGAGATAACACATACCAAGTCGGGATCCAAGATATCAATTGCATACAGCCCATCTCTGTCTTCAGGTACCATGATGTTTGACTCGGGATCCAAAGACACAGTTTTACCTGCATCACACGAAAAAAAAAAAAAAACTTGCATGAGGATTCAACATATACCAAAAGTATTTGTCTTCTCAGTTCTCATACTAAACAAACAAACCAAAATGCCTCGTATGAAGAAAAACATGAACGCCCATGCACATAAGTACATAACTAACACAAATAAGCAGCCACATCATTTTAAAGTATTCAGAATTGGTGAAAAACTCAAGCAAAAAGACTACTAGGAAAATAATGTAAAGCATACATAGTTACATATGCTTAAATTATTCAATTTTACAAGCTTAAATTATTCAATTTTACAATGTACCTTTATTATGTAGTGCATAGACACATTGTCCAATGTATTTTTGAATTTGTACCAAATCGTTGCAATTCATGATTTGATTCGATTCACGATTCAGTAAAGAGTCTATTAAATTCTCAGTTCGATTCGCGATTTGACAACCTCGTTTCTAAGCGGGAAGGTTGTTCCTCCTAACTCCTTCCACTTCTCCCAGGGTAGGGACTACGGCTTGACATTCAGGGAAGATCATTTTCTAGTTAGACTTCTATCAGTAAAGACTCCTTCCACTTCAATGGCTGCATGTGCTTTCAGGGCTTCCCACTTACTCAACAATAATAAGAAAGGGGCAAACTAAAACCTACTCCTAACAAGATCACTGCTGGGTTGGTGAGTCTCCCCAAATACACGGTCAAGCCAAGCCCGCCTGTTAGTTAGCAGTTTTCTTGGTGTGTTTTCCAGCAGTATCGGAGACTGCACCCATGGTCCGACCTCTCGCTCAGATGTAGGATTCCCGCTGTCAAAGAATTTCTCTCTGCGCAAGAGACTTAGAATAGAAGCGAAGCGGAAAGAAGCGTCAGTAGCAAAGCTGACAATGCAAGGCGTTAGCGAAGGGTAAAGCTCCGTAGCATCAGCCAACGAAACAACAGATTATGTTTATCCTGAACCAACAGAGCTCATTTCTCTCGAATGACCAATCAAAGCTGTTTGATTATAAATTATAGCTAAGCAAAATAGTAAAAGACTAATTTATAACTATGTGCTCTCTTAAGGGGTTTTGCTGAGTGGAATGAGACATCTACCAAAGGGCTTGGCCAAGGTCGAATCCCACAAAAGGCCAAACGTTCCAAACTTTGGGCCAGGTCATTAACTTCGAAACTGACCTGGACACCCGGTTATCAAAAATAAAAAAATAAACTTTCTAATCAATCATAAGATGCGAATCCATATCAATCATAGCAACAGCGCAGACAATGGGATGATTCTATTCATAACCACACGCACACACACAAAATCAACACCCGTTTTAGTAGGAGACGATTAAAGGAAGTTAAATTGTAGACAAGGATTTACCAGTGGAAGGATCAAAGAGGGACCAGAGCTTGGTCCGGCACTTGTAATCGGCGCTGAAAAGTCGAACCCACACACGCTCTTCTTTCCCGTTGTTGTCAACGGCTTTGAGAATCGAACCTGCTATGCCGGGAACCAAGAGTACAGGGTCGAGGTCGGGGTCCACGTACGGCTGAGGCTTCTTCCTGATGAGTTTCAACCACAGCTCTACCGATTCGATGATGTCTTCCAATAACATCGCCATCTCTGAACCCCCCGATTCGACAATCCCCCGGTCACCACCCTCGCTAAATATTTGTAATTAACAATGCGATGTATCGGTGGATAGGGAGTTCTAAGCTAGAATTGGGGGGAAATTGGACAAAATTAGGGTTTGGAGGATTGATTTTGGAGCAGAAGATGGGGAGTTTGGTGGCGGAGGGAGAGCCGTGACGTTATCGGAAAAGTGTGAATTTTTACCCAAATTGATGAAGTACTTTTAAAGACAAGTCTTTGTGCTTTTTACGGCAGGAGTCAGAGCAATGCTAATAATTCCGTCAGAAAAATATTGGTTGAGTTTTACTATATGTAAAACGATAAAATTTAGTATTTTTATTTTTAAAAATTAAATTTTCTGCCTCTAGTTACTAAATATTACCCAATGACTTCTGTTAATTTATAGTATATAAACCATACTTTGAGTTATTCTTGATAAAAATGTATTTATTTATTTTAAGTAAATTCTGCGGATCGGACAATTTTTTTTAGATGAAGAAAGAGCAAGTAGTATCGATTTGGTATCTGACCTGATAATATGCCAAAAAAACTGATCAATAATCTCGATAATGTCAAAAAGTTCCTTTTATTCCTATTTTGTGTGGTACTATCATTTGCAGTAATTCTTTTTTTTTTTTAAATCTGGGTTATTTGCAGTGAGGTTTTTTTTTTTATCGACATTTGCAGTGATTCATCCTTCTCTTTTTCGGTTCTTGAAAATAAAAAATTAATGCAAATGTTTAGAAGCAACTAACTTTGAAATTCTTTCCAATTTTATGCAAAATGCCTTTTATAATTTACACTTATTAGGTCATTGACATTTTCCAAGACCGATATTCAATATTGTAGGACTATGAAAAATTTGACAATAACTCGCAACATCGCATCGAAGAAAAAATATCGATGTGATGGACGCACATGAACCATGTCATTTTTTATACTCGTGAAAACGGTGGCCTTCACATAACTATATGAATTAAGTTAATCACAATTATAAATGTTTATGTCATGGACGCCACAATAATCATGTCATTTTTTGTACTCGTGAAAACGGTGGTTTCGCATCACTACATCGATTAAGTTAATCACAGTTTTAAGTGTAGAGTGATTAGTGTGATGACTTATGAGTTTTAATTTTGTGGGGAATTTGTTGGTTATCTGCAACTTTATTATTTTAGATAGGTAATGATTTCATAAAAAATAATAATAATAATAAAAACCACAAGAAGAGTGTTTATAGCTGGAATCATGTGACAAAAAATAAGAACTGAAGCAAGAGGATGTCACTGGTGGGTGTCTACTCCATTAGCGAGATATTGAAAACTTAGGTGTCAACTTTAATAATAACTTTATTTTACTTAAGTAGTATAAATTGTGTTTGTTTAATGCGACACGTTTTGCTTATAGACCATAAAAAATTACGTAATGTTGACTGTCGTTGCTTATTATTCACAAAAATCCAAAAATACTTTAACACGAGTTACATGTTTTTGGTTCAACGATCAAGATTGTTCGAGATAGCTTATGCACACTTTGACCATTCCCCCTTTTGGTCTGATGGCTGTCTTTGGCATAAGAGAACATCCTCTTACGAATAAATAAAAAACTAGATAGATAAATGTAGAAAAAGAAAATTGCTTGCATTGAACACATTATCTCAAAGCATTTTTATTCTGCTTTGAACATTTTCAGGAAAAAACACTTTTTTTATTTCGGATTTGGGACCTATCTGTTAATTATCTCTTACTATTTGATGGATTACATGTAAATGGGGTACTATTTTAGCCGATAAAAAAAAATGTCTCAGGCGTATTAACCGGTTTGAAGCAATAAGACCGTCTTCCATGAAGTTGCATGTTCAAATCTTAAAAAGGCCAAACATTCCACCGGAGGATTTTACCTGGTCGTTAACTTGATTGTCTTCGCTTAGTGTAGATATTGGGCCAGTAGACGAATGTTGTCTAAGCTTCAAAACATATGGCCCAAACTCAACCCAGAGGGCCTGTGCATATTCGATATCGGGCTGAGCTTTGAGCCCGACAATCAAGGACGGGCCGTGGCTGTCGGGTCGTTCTGAAAACCCGAATATATAAGTAGAATTTCGACGTTTCAGAATTCTCCCGAAAGGATTTTCCTACCAATTCCTCAGCTCAGAACTAGAGAAATGGAGCTTGCATCCCTGTTGCCTGGTTGCAGATTCAGCATATTTTCCATACCTCCGAAGGTACCCCCCTCTCTCTCATTCTATACGAAAATGTGTGTTTATATCTCTGTATCAGTTCCTTGGGCAACTGGGGGAACTAAATCTTAATGGGTTCGATTCTCTGGAGGGAAATTGTAAAGGAAGGAGGAGCAGGGCAGAACCCAGTTGTTCAAATGCAAAAAAAAGGAGTAAAATTGATGAGGAGCTTGGCTCCACCTCTCATGGCAGCATTCGTAGCCTTATCCCCAGTCTTGAATCCCCCAGGTAACAACAAATTCAAACACAGAATTATTCACTTAGTAATATCTTCATTTACTAAATTTTCCCTTGCCTTTTCATTTAACTAGTACGGTGCCATTAGTAACACTTATTTGCATGGAAAATGGAAACGCTTAAAAGACTTGTGTTTAATTTTCATTGGTGTATATAGTTTATGAAGAGAGACCATGCTATGGTATGTATGCAATTACTGTGCAAATTGTGTAGAATTGGGTCAATGGATAGGAACTAAGTACCTTGTAGCTAGAATTAGATGAACTAGTAGTATAACAATGAAGGTGGCTTAGATACTATATGATTCTGAACAGGCCCGGCCCTTAGATTTGCGGGGCCCAAAGCACAAAATCAATTTGGGGCCCTTCATATTTAAAAGAACATTACAATTTCAAAAGATATAAATCGTCCCAAACAAAAACTTACAAGAATTTGAATGTCGAAGTCACAAA